>JARK01000128.1:0-14634 GCA_000688135.1 Ancylostoma ceylanicum | reverse complement strand
GAGACCGACCAAAATTTCAGAATTTCCGTTCGATTGTTTTATGTAGTAAAAGAGTGTTAAACTGCCGCTGAGCACACCCGCAGACCATATAAAGAATTAAGAGAATTTTTGCCGTATTACAGAGCTGAATCCATGAGAGAATGGACTACTCGAAAATGGCCCCGAACTTGGGTAACTGAACCGGAATTGTGACTGAAAATCGATTCCTCGACTGCCCTGTTCTTCAAATCTGGAATCGGGAACCACACTTAGGACCGCCTAATAGCTCAGACTTTGCGCTATCAGATGACCACTTACTTGCGTCGTTTAGGGCTTACATGGAAGAGAAAAATTCCAAAACTGTGACGATACCAAACTTTGAGTGTGTCGCTACTTCAGGTCACGGCGCTGCGACATTCCACAGTAGAGCGCTCATAATTTTTATGGAAGATGTCGAAGGTTCAACAATACTAATTCTGCATTAAACTCAGACTGGGGTGTTGAAGCTTTGTTTTTAAAAAATAATTTGTTCAATGCAAAAACGCGCACTTCCAACTTAACACCCTAATAGCTCCGTAACCCTACTTTTGTAGGGTTACTCTAGGTTTACTGCACACAGGGTACATCATAGAATCCTCTCAAATTTTGCGTAAGGGGTTGTTTCACGCGCTGATCACGATTATTAACATTATTTTGCATGCCACTTTCGTTTTTTTCCCGCAAAACCAGCATTTTCTCTTAAGTTCTCACCGTATACCTACCGTACCTTACAAAAATGGAGCTGCTGTACAAAATAGATGCGATATTCGTGTTCAACATCTTGAAAAAAACCCCTCTGCAAAGTTTCAGCCGAAAAATTTTACGAACTTTCTGTGTACATGATAGTAGTTATGTGGTGAAAACTTTTAATGCCGAGAAAGCCGCTTATTTTCCGATAACGATATCGGTATTAGCCTATTTTCTCCCGCGACCTGTCTTTTTTGAATGAAGCAGTGAGAGAAATTCCTGCTATGGGATTTTAGCATAATCACTGGTAGTCGGCTTTGCTGAGCCGGGATACAGTGTATAAACTCATCGGTACCCTTAGCTTACTTTCGATCCTTTAAGATTTTCTATGAGTTTGTTTCCAATTATTCAATATTTAGATCACCATTTTCAGCAACGTTATTTTAACATCCGGATACCCAAGGTGGAGATCTCATTTTTTCTCACGCCTCCTCACTGGCCGGAAAATCCTGCGACCGTAACTACCGCCTTATGGTCTGCACTGCAAACCTCATGCGTCTAATTGATCCTCGTACTTGTAGCTAGCACTATGTCCTTTCCTAGCAAAGTTATTTCCGTTATCCATAGCTGCTAAAATGAGAGGTCCTGGGAAAAATTAAAGCAACATCCATTTCCTGGTTGATGAGCAGATTTCTCGCTATTAACGAGGGCAAAAAGTATTCAAACAGCATACACGCCCCACTCCCCTGACTATAAAAGGCTGCTGGTTTCAACATAATTTACATCCATTGTTTCTGAATCAATTCAATCCACAACCGATAATCCTAGTAGGGCTCCGTCGATCCAAGCATTCTTCACTGACTGTAGGATAAGCTTCACCAGCGTTTTCAAGTCATCCAAAACGATCGAAACCTTGGGCACGTAAACTTTCGTGGGCGCTACGTTTAAGCAATTCAGCTGCAAAGTTCCATTCAAAAACCGGAAATCATCCTTTCTTTTCTCCGTCAAGCTTGGCCGTAATATCGAAGTTTTTCAGAGTTCACTCCCGTAAGAAAACCTAGCACTGCATCGAAATGAAGGAAATGAAGAGTTTGGTTGTTGTTTTGGCTTGCTGTGGCATCGCAGCAGCTAGGGATTGTCCCAAAACCACTCCTGTGACAGATGATGATGTCATAAATGCACCGTTTGGTGAGTTACTTAGTCTTCCTGGGAAGTTCAGTCCAAGTGTTTGAGAAATTGAGTCAAGGCTGTCATAAAAGTTTCCCGCCATTTCCAGTCTTCTTTTTCAAAGTGATTTTCTTCTTCAATACAACTGATAATTACATTTGGTATGTGTCACGATCAGTGACGGGAACTCCTGCGTAACAGGAGGATTTGTAGCAGCAGCCACCATCAAATGGTTCCTTCGCAATTTCACGAAACATTGAGTATGTCGTCCGGAGAGGTAGCTCTCGTTTTGTCAGTGGAATCCAAGGTTACCGGCGCCCGAGCCAAACACATTTTCTCAAATGATTGACTAAGGATCCCTGCTTCCGTCACTTTTGACCAAATCGGAGAAACCAGCGAAATTTCGTCACAAGCTAAAATGTTAAAGACAGCACTCACGCTGAAAGACGACATCGATTTTTCAAATGAAATTCTACTGTGGTGAGCACACTTGTGCCCATAACAGAGAATAACAGAGAAGCCGTTAATCTTATCGAATGGACACGCCAAGACTCGTTCGCGAACGTTTCGGCCGTGGCGGGCAGCGAGCACAGATTGGGGCGATCCGCCTCCCTGCTCCAAGTTTCAGCACTTTCAACCCCATCGAGAGCGTGGCTTTCGTCGCTTTTGTGCCTGTTAATGTACGTTACTGGGACTGACGTGGCGAGAAGGTCCAGGATATGTTGCTATCTTCAGCATGAGAAACGAGGTGGTCCACTGTCGACGAGAGCGCAGTGGTACTTTTACAGTGACGTATAAAACTTCAAAAAAAATGTGGAACACATCCGCGGTCTGAAGCTAGAACGATTATTGATGGAAGGCGTTGTAAAATTATGTGTTATTTCACATTATTTTGGAGATTTTGGAGATCATGCTCTTGGAGGAAGTGTTTTGATAAACCCTGCTTCTTATAGTAGCACTGGTTGAAGTGTTATCTGAGAAAGCAGAAAGGAACCAGTATGGGGGCTATACTTACTACTACAATATACGCAATGTGAAATTGTTCAGGGTGAGTGATTTCTGCTTATTTCATAACGACAATGGTCTAATGCCTGCTTATTTTAAGCTCGACTGTGATTCTGATTTTCTAAAGACTTTCACGTAGTGTTTTGCTCACGAGAACCATAATTTCAGAAAATTATGCTCTGTACGGCTACCGTAAGCCTACATCTGTCAATATAGAGGACTCAGTGAGTCATAAGTGTACTGTCAGACTTCAAGTTAGAGGTTTCTACGTTATAGGTATGTTGGTGCAAAGAGTCAGTGAGATCAACAGCATTCTTTCAATAACATTTAGGTTATAAGGATGATCTTCGTTTCGTTAGGAAATACAGTGAACTCACAGAGAAAGAACGAAATCAATACGGATGGAAAATTTAGAGAACACGATTTTTGTAGAAGTCCAGCGCACAACTAGACATAACCGAACATAAACATGAATGACTAAGCAAGAATAAATTTTTCTACATTTCATGAGATTTCAAACTAAATTTTGATTTCGCTATAAAACCGCAAAAAAAAAACGGATAAAAACCCAAGAAATTTTGAATTCATGAACTCTGATCTATCAACGATGGTGACAGAAATGTGTTTGAATGTGAGTAGGAGCTGCGAATCAGATTGTGAACTCTTCATCGGATTAAATTAAGTTCACCAATTGCTAACTGGAAGATGAAGGACCTGCTAGTGGCGAATACGGAAACCGGTGCGGTATATAATATTCTGCCCGAATAACACTCTGCCCGACAGAATATTAAACGCGTAAAGTTCTGCCCGGCACGTGAAATTCCTACTGAGAAAGCACCACGCATGGGAAGCTCCTGTTACTGACGTCCGTTTGTCAATACAAGTACGTTAATAAGTTGCACATTCGCAAAAAAAAGTAAAAATATAATAGATTCAAATCAGCTTGTTTTAGGGAAAATAGAAAAATAGCATCATTGACGACGAGGAGTGATTTGAGGAAAATGATACATCGCTGCATTCATACGTGGAATTTCAAATGAGCACTTCTTTGTCGGTGAAGATTTCCCACGATAAGCTAGGCTTAGCTAGCGTACATAGTTCGTCCTTTCCTTTTTCGGAATTCAAAAAGAACATCAGCACGACGTTGCGTTCTTTTCATTCCATTCTTAAGGATTTGTTAAAATGCAGTATATTGGAAATCCAGTTAAATGGCGGAAAATGTAGCTGACAGATTTATGCTTCTGTGTTGGATCCGACTATAACTTTCGAATGTGAATCATAATTACGGAAAACGGGGCGTGGCACGGTTCTGCAATTGGTTTGTTCAGGCCCTCCTCCCGCCCTTTTCAGCAGAATCGTTCCCTTGGTGCACGATTCCACTATACATCATGCCTATGCAAAATTCGAATGTGACCGAGCACGAGTTGATCGTGAATTACGGGAAGTTTCCGTCTCGCTTTCCCCTCACGATGACATACACCCTTAATTTTTTACATTAGACTGTAAAATAAGCATTTGTTAGTTATAAAGATTTCGTCGCGCACCGTGCGCCGCACCGTTCGCGGCGAGCAAGGCGATGCGCGAAAAAAAAATTAGGCAAATCGAGGATAGTTGAAATTTCATGCTGAAATTGACAAACCCGAGTAAACCCTTTTTGAAAATGGAGCTGGGTATGAAAATAATATCATTCTTACAAGGTATGTGCACGTGACAAGATGACATTTCCTCATCACTGATCTGAGGCAGGTTTTTTCGCATCCTCCTCAAGTTCTTTTCGCATCTTTCGCTGCATTTCTCGCTTTTTCTTCGCTTTCGCCTCTTTTTCGCGTTGCAGACGTTTGTACTGTTCCTCATAGCAGTTATCACCGTTGACATGCCGGTCCAAAACGTGCTTCATTCGCTCGAAGGCTATGTCGATATTCTTCGGGAGAAGACGTGATTCGTGGACCTGGAAAACCAGGGGATTCAGTTTCTCAGCTGTCGGTGAAATCAGTTCCCCAACAATCACATCAGATATGTACCTTGACAACGAGGCCTGTCGGTATATGTCGTAACTGAACAGCATTTTGTGCAGTGTTCACCTTTTGACCGCCGGGGCCCCATCCGGAAATGTATTTCTGCAAGAAACCACTAGAAGCATCAATCCAATAACTAATGGAAATATGCACCGAACCTGTTCGCAGTCTTCCGGCCTCAGCTCTGGAAACTTGTAGCCCTTCAACTTCTCCTTTACAGACACACACCGAACGCTCACCACAACTGAGCGGAACATGCGGCAGCGTATCATTTTCCATAAGTCTCTGTAGAGATAGAATTTCTAGGAGAGGTCCTAGATAGGATAAGCCATGTAACCGGCAACAGCTACTTCTCCATGTAATCCCAAGGAGAATTTATCAGCCATGTTTTCATGAACATGCAGAAGTGGAGAAGGGCGTGAAATCTTTCCGCTTCTGTTATTTGAAAATTTCCCTGGTTATCGCTTGTGTA
Organism: Ancylostoma ceylanicum; assembly: GCA_000688135.1. NCBI lineage: Eukaryota > Metazoa > Nematoda > Chromadorea > Rhabditida > Ancylostomatidae > Ancylostoma > Ancylostoma ceylanicum. The sequence continues at coordinate 9,270 of JARK01000128.1, read as the reverse complement.
AATTCGCAGGTTCTGAACAACCAGAAAAAGGAAAGACCGCAGCGTAAAGAACGAATCCTCGAGTAAGGCAGAGTTTTTCTGGATGCAGATTCCGAGGAGTTGAACGTGCAATAATTAAGTCATAACATTAAAGATTGTTAGCAAGTAGTTCGAAATTGAGTTGATGAGAAGAAGATCTTTCAGTGGCTGGGTAAACGTTAACCTTCCATGGTCCCCGCGGTTCTCAAGATTCATCGGCAATACTCGTCGAAGCCAAAACCTTCACCTCCACGAGAAAGTTTGTGGATACCAACAAAGATAAGCTTTACTGTTATACAGGAATATCTTGAGCTCCACAAGGTCCGCTCCAAGAAAGTCACCATAATTTGAAGCTCGCGCATGGGGAGTTCACAGAAAATCCGGACTTCCAGTGCATTTCTTTATTAACCGGGAACAACTCCGATAGGAAGTGAATAACCGGACCTAGTAAAATTGGTCTGAATGAGTTGATGATGGGATGCACCATCAAGACAACAAAAAGCGGACGCAGAAAGTTGGCGGGAGGGTGAGAGGCATGGGAGAAAGTGAGGTCTCCGCCGTTTCCGGGGATCCAGACGAAAAATAAAAATATCAAAATTTTGCGACCCATTCTCAAGGGTGGGGGGGCCTTGAGAATGGGTCGCCAAATTTTTGGTATTAGGCTGCTGTGTCCCACAATGAAGATCTTCGAGCGAGCTCTGGACGGCAGACTCCGAGGCATCGTTGAAGTAACGCATAATCAGTGTGGGTTCGTCATAATTGTAGCACAACCGACGCGATCCATGCTGTACGGCAGCTGACTGAGAAACATCGAGAGAAGAAGAAGACTGTACATCTAGCCTTCCTTCATCTCGAGAAGGCTTTTGATAGGATACCCCGTAAACTGATTTGGTTGTCACTGCGCGATCACGGAGTCCCCGAAGAATACGTCAGATGGGTGCAGCTTCTCTACAGTAATGTCACGAGCTCAGTCAGGAGCGCCGCAGGAACATCAGCCCCGTTTGATGTCCACGTAGGAGTCCATCAAGGCTCTGCACTTTCACCGCTTCTCTTCATTCTCTGCATGGACACAGTATCGAGTGAGCTCCAGTCAAGACCGCTATGGACGCTTCTTTATGCAGATGATGTGGTAGTCGCTGCAAGCACCAGAGAGGACCTCCAGAAACAGGTGCAGACTTGGAAAGACCGGCTGGAACGATATGGGATGAAGCTTGACATAAAGAAAACAGAGTATCTTGTATGCGGTGAACAAACATCCGGGACGATCTATATCGATAATGAGGAGCTTCCCAAAGCCTCCGTGTTCAAGTATCTAGGATCCCGTATCTCAGCGGACGGTAACACGATAGTGGAGGCTGAATGGCGAGCGAACGATGCGTGGAGCAAGTGGAGGCAGGTAACGGGTGTAATGTGCGACAAGAAGGTCTCGCTGAAGCTGAAGTCAAAGATCTATCGCACAGTAGTCCAACCTGTTGCGCTGTATGGAGCGGAACGCTGACCTACCACCTTAAAACACGAGCAGACCCTCCACACAATGGAAGTGAGGATGCTTCGCTGAACCCACGGGATCACACGTCAGGACAGAGTGCGAGACGAAGTCGTACGCTCAATGTTTGGAGTAGCACCCATCACGGCAAAGATGCGGAAAGCACGACTACGCTGGTGCGGTCACGTGCTGAGAAGTGAGGACAGCTCAGTCGCCAAATCAGCGATGAACACCACCGTGAAAGGACGTAGACCGAGAGGGAGACGCAAAACCTGATGGCTAGACAGAAATGAAGATGATATGCGGTTACTGAAGCTTAGTGTAGATGACGTGTGCGATCGAAGGAAATGGCTCAATCGTACGAGGAACGCCGACCCCAGACCATGGGAAACAGGCTAAGAAGAAGAAGAAGATTCTCAAGGGTGGGGACGGAAGTCTTGTCCGAAATCTTGACTGTTTTTTTTTTGCTTCAATCGTAACTTAATTCTATAGCTAATTCATTCAGTGGTGTAATCATTACATTTAACAGGGAAAATAAACTACTTTTGGGAAAGCTCAATGATTCCATTCTTCCAGAACTACGACTTCCGAAGTGGAAGAACTCAGCAACTCCTTGTTTAACATAATTAATTCCCACGAAACGTTTCTGCGATAAAAAAAAAAGCACCAGGCGGGCGGACCAAACAGTATTTGGAGAATGCTAGGCCAGGAGAACAGAGATTGTGAGAGACGGGATTCAAGTCTAGCTTCAGAAAGATGTGAGACTCGTAATAAGAGTTCCGATCTTCAACGTCTTTCCTTGGACGCTTCCTTTAATTTCTGAGGCTACCCTTCATTGCGATGACACAAACGGAGGAGAGAATGAGTTTGAAAAGCTCACAGTTTCTACAGAGTCGTAAAATTATTGATAGTACTACTTCAAGGACATATCTAGGTATAAAGGTATACTGGTTTTTTTTTTTTTGCTTGTGATACATGCTTAGAAGCAGTATCCTTAGCAAAGCAGGATGATTGCCTACTTCCTTCCATTAAAACTTTTTATCTTCTGAAAGTGATAGCCAAACAAAGTCACAGTAGTCCATACATAACTCACAACCGCTATATTAACCTAGCTTTGAAACATGCATGTTCTAGCGCAGCGACTGCGCTATATTTATCTGGCTATGAACTATGCGTATTTATGTGTATGTTGCAATTTTGGATTATTGTGAAAAACAGATGTTAACTTCCAAAATAGAATGAAAGTGAGCAGAACTTCAACGCGGCAATTTGAAAGAAGAACAAACCTCCCATGTCTTAGAATAAACCGGTATGCTTACCACTTCCAAACTACATTCCAACTACTGAGTCTGGATGCCTTTTATTCAACTGAAATACTAATTAAGAAGGCACATCAATATTCAGGACTACTCCCTCTTATTAAGATGACTTCGCTTACTCAAGTGAGATAAAACTATGCAGACTGAACTCTGTAGACTTACAGAGTGCATCCTACCTATATACTAAAGTTCTCCTACAACCAAACATTCATGTGAAGAATCAAAACATTTCGTACCCAATATTTTCTACAGACAAGGAAACTATGGAATCTCTAGTGCGTTAGAAATGTTCTAGGCATGAACAAACGGGTAAGAAAGCAAGAATAGCAAGAAACAGATCATAGAACGAAGATCAAGAACTGGGAAATGATAGGCAGGAGATGCTCACCTTCACAACATTAAAAATCTAATTTCGATACATTCCTGAGTAAATGGAAGTTAATTAATACGGATAAGCACTTTGACTATGAGGATAATCGGAAACAGTGACTATTCAATTCTGGAATACTGTATAAACGAGTAATTAGATAAGAGTATCGCCATTGCCTTTATGAACCCCGTTAAGGCAAGTTTTCCTTGAATTCTTCACCAAATCAATTTCTGCCCTCTTTCGGATTTCTTCCAGCGTCCAATCAACCAACAAGTGACCATTTTCAAACACCGTCTGGAGAAGATCCTGGAATATATAGCTGTTTTGGGAGGGAATGAACGAAAAATAAGGGATATGAGGAGAAGTGAGGGGTTTGTGCTATCAGCGAGGTGTCAAGCGTACAACGAGGCTCAAATTTTTAAATTCGCTTATTAGTATTTAACCCAGAGTGAACAGGGAAGAAAGCAAAGCAAACCCACAGGTGAAGAAACTGAATAGAAAAATTATTGCTGTTGCGGCACCTCGACACTTAACCGTCGAAAGAATGTTATAAGCCAGGCTCTTACCTTTGCTGGATCACCCTGTCCTTCTTGAACCGTCTCGAAATTGCCAGACGCGTTGCGCACTAATGTGAGGTAGCCCTTCTTTGACCGTTTTCCTTCGTCCGTGGCAGGATTTTTATAAACATCCCTCTGAATGAGTAACAAGACAATAATTAAAAACAAAACTAATTCAGGAAATTGGAATTAACACTTACATGTTCACCGTTAACAATAACATGGCTGCATTTGAAAGCACACTTCTGCGTATCGCGATCAATCCTCTGCAGAAGAGCGCCACCGGCACCAAAGACAACGTTGTCAGTGCTCCAGCCGGCTTTCTGTTTAAGAAAAAACTAGTGAAAAACCTGCAAAAAATGCCGATGCTAGTAAACTCACCTTCAACGCCTCAAGAATCATTCCAGTTGAATCATAGTTAATACCGTCTCCTTGGATAACTCGTAGATACGCAGGTAGAATCTTGTATCCCTTACTATTTTTCGTAACAGGGAACTTTTCTTCCAGTAACTTCAAGACCTAAACAAAATCTGACTGCTACCCATCATCATCGCAACACACAACAACGAAGATCGACATCGGACGGTACAAATTAAAAAAAAACAGTCCAAAATGGTGAAAGATGTACCTTAACCAGCACGGTAATCGGATCCCCTGAATCTGGACGAATCACAAGGCAACCACGTTCTCCTCGAGCAATCACTTCATCACGAAGTTCTTCTCCCCAAATCGAAGACACAGCATGAAAGACGTCGTAGGAATCAGATACAACGGAGACCAAACCTTAAAAATTGACACATGAGAAACCCAAACGTTCACAACGATACTGCTCACAGTAGAAAAAAAGCTGCCAAACACGTGGCACAATTGAATGGGGAAGGTTTTAAAAAGGTAAACAACAAAATGGGCACACCTTTGGGGTACTGCTGCAGCATATTGCGGAAAGCAGCAACTTCTCCTGCTTTCTTCCATGTGGTTATGGTGCTGCAAATTGCATTACTATGATGGAGGAACAAATGCAGAAAAAAAAGTTGGAAGCAATACAAAAAAAAAAGAAAATTCCACAAAACCTGTGCTCAGCAGCAGGGATACTGTACCCAGCCATTTTACATGAATAATACTTTCGACACAGCTGCAGGCCTGCTATTGTATCGGTACCCACAAAGTTCACCAGATGAGCAGCACCACCAATGCCTGCGCTCTAAAAGTTTCAAATGAAAAATGAGAGTATACTTTTAAATTTCGACTATTGACAAAATCATCATAGAAAGGAAAAGCAAACAAGAAAACAACATTCAATGGCATTGGATATTGCAACATTCAAAGAATTTCAAAACGGGATAAATCCGGCTCACCTCAACCGACGTTGACCCTCGATATCCGAAATCATGAAGCTTGAAAGGAAGCCCGTCTAAAGAGTCACTAGTCTCTTCCAAATACCGGCCTATCAGTTGCTTGTATGCTCGTGAACTTGTACAAACTGTTATTGGATACCACGTCTGCACCAGTAACGTCTGAACTGATAAAATTTTGGATAAATCCACACTTTTTCACAGAATTTTTTGCTCTACAAATGATGCAAAGACGAACCTCAAACCAATTAGTTAACCATGGGACCGCGGGATCTGTGTTTTCAATGGTAAACAACACATTCTTTGTAGGTACAACGCTACCTTCCGGGACGGCCTTAATCCGCAATGGAAGATGACCTCCATGCTTCTGAAAAATAAAAGCTAGAATTCTTTATCAGAGCTCCTCAATATGAAACTATGGGAAGTTGAGGAAGATCTACCTCTACAATGTGTCTCCAACCTGCCTCATTGAACACTTCCATATTAAAGTGAAGCTGAAAATGAAGTCGTATGAGTTAGAATGATATACGTACAATGCCTTCAAGATAAGTTTTGGATTTTAGAAAAATTGAAGTAAACAGTGAAACTTTATCGAAATAAAAGATAGACGAAAATAATTTCAAGAATGGAATACTGACGGCAACACACCTTGTAGAACTCCTTGGCCTCATCAATCATTTTATGAGTAACGACGACTCCAACAAGCCATCGTTTCAGTATGTATTGCAACCCAAAAAAGCATACCTAAACACCTGCACTTGATACTGCAATAACTCCTGGGCAAATTCGTGTGTTCCAATCCACGAACAATGAAGAAAAAAACTAAGGCAATCACAACAATGACAATGACGTCACAAGAAAATGCCCCCTCGATGCAAAGGGGTAAGACTGATAAGATTATTCGATGAAAGTAAGGCCGATAGCCCAAAATCCAACAACATTCCTTTTCCCAATGGACAGAATTACATTAGCACACATCAGCAAGCAAACATTATAGACTGTATTTGTAAAGTAATAGGAGACGTCAACGTACCTCTGGGAACTTCCCACCTCTACTTTCAAAATATGAGTAAACATAGGTAGTCCCCTGGGGATACTGGTTATGATGAGTAATCTGCAAAAGAAAAAGGATGAGAAAAATTCATCAAACGCTAACAAGAAACGTGAAAAATCCATACCTTGTAAGAATCAGCCAAATAAAGCACATTTTCCACGAAAGACGGTTCACTCATGGTTTTCCCAGACAAATGTAATGGCCTTAGCGCAAGTTGTCTTCAAAATGAGGAGAAAAAGGAAAGCTGCAAATGGAAAATTACAGGAATTCCAAAGAAAACAGAAAGGTGAAGGACGGCGCACACTTGGAAGCAAAAAAATATTATTAAGCAGTTAATGGACGAGAAACCCATGAAAGCACTGCAACTGGCAACGCCAAACAACTTTTATTTGCGGACAATCAAAGGGGCAAATGATAACAATCAAAAAACAACACTTAACAACAACACGCCATACCGCAACCAGCAAGAGAAAGGTAGGCCAAACAATGAGAGAACGCTTAGATACTAAAATGTCGAATGGAGTGATAATAATGAACCAAATATGTAAATGACATCCGAAGAACTAATTCGACGTTAAAAAACGATTATACAGGAAATGTAGAAAGATCTCAGATAACAAGTTTGCAACAACGAATATGGGCAATACAGTCACAATAACAAAAACTGCCATTAAGCCATAAACCATGAGTAGTGAATGGAACTACAATAGCAGAAATTAGTGCTTGAACTGACAATTTTCCTTCATAGGACAGCCATCCGGATGATTTGCAGCCATCCAACATGGAGTAGTTCCACTCCGAGGTGCTGCAGATTTAGATTTTTTGGATTTTCGCTGAACCTCTTCGCGGAAGTCACGTAACCGAGCCATTCCTCCAGTGACCTAAATTCGTTGCAGTAATTTGACTCATTAGACTTGCAAAGCCAAGATGATGAAGACATCCAGGCAACCTGGTAATGTGAATATCAAATAATACAGAAATACCACAATTATAGAAAGAAATTGAATATGTGATAGTCCACTTCATAATGAAGCAAATGTAGTCCTCCGGAAAAACGGCCCTAACTATTTTCATGTTCAGTCACCATTACAAAAACTCTGCTTAAAAAGGTAGTAAATATGCGACCAGAATGCCGCAACAAATATGCAGTTCAGAGGAGGACTACAAAACAGTCAAGTTACCCACGATAATTGACCAGAATTGTTATCGTTTCCGCTCAACAAATTCGTGAACGTCAGCGTCCTTACTAACCGGAAAAAAATGATGTGCACATCGCTTCTATTTTCTACTTACCTCAGCCTTAAAAAATTACGCCTCAATACAACAGTTGAGCACTTCTGAACGGCCTTTAGAAATAAAGCAAGCACATGTTGATTACATTTTGCGCCAATATTTCCATGCAAAGGCCAAGTTCAAGGAATAAATTTAATGGTAGAGTGAAGGATAGTCTGCTGGTGCAGGATTCGAAGCTTCATAGCAAAAGCAGCAAGTAGAATTGGAAGAATGGCAATAAAAAACGTGTCTGCGAAAAGATGTTGTTCGTAGATGTACCAGATAAGACACTTATCTCAATGTAAAACGTGACAAAGGCATGTGCCCAATACAAATTATTGAGCAGACCAATTAATTGCTTCGGAAACTACCTTACCTTGAGATACAAGCAAGCAGCAAAAGATAACAAAACAAAAAAAAAGATAGCCTTTCCTTCTTCTAACTGCACCACTGCATCGAGAAAGAAATGAGGGAATCCTTAGCGCACCAACCTTGAAAACCTGATGCTGATTCCTCAAAAATGTTTGCAGCCCCCCACATTGTTGTTTCATGAGTTGTTTTTCAGCTTCAGTCAACATTGACGCCAATTCGACAAGTTCGATTGCTCCTCCACATCGCCATCCGCTGAAAAGCAGTGAATGAAGCTTTGTTCCAAGAGGAATTATTCGAAAGACGATGTTTTAATACTTACTCTCTTAACTCGTCACTGCTCTGCAAGATCTTATCAAAAAATCGTTTTGTTAGAGCCAGTCGTGTTTCAGGAGGGACATTCAAACAGTTTCGTATCTGAAACATTAACCTAAACCGACCAAAAAAGCAACGTTGGTATTGCGAATTCATAAGACTTCAAGAGTCCGTTTCTGGATACATTCGATAAACCGAAGATAGATTCCAAATTAAATCATTCTTCACGTCAAAAATGACCTGCACATCCTATTCGGAACCCATTAAGAAGACAAACACACAAACATGCTCTAGAAGGAGAACCACATCATCCCATGAGGCAAGACGATCTAGGTAATCAGGAGATTCTATCTGGTAACCTCAGCGTGAAAGGAAGCCGGAACAAAGAATGTAAACTATATCAAGCTGAAGAATGCCTTTCTGGTTTGAAGCATACAGATATCGATTCGGTGACTGTATGCAGCTTCAGATGAGAGAGATAGATGAAACAAGCAAGCGGAACGATAACAGTGCCCTGATCAGATGCAGAGGCGAAAAGCCTCATAACGGTACTAGCAGCCGATCCTCGACTGATCACGAATCGACTGAATTGCTGTTTCCGCTTCTTTTTCTTCACTTGCAAGACACATTAGGATGCTGCATTCATTAGAGGCAGGGGACCACCTCGTTTCTCACGTCGACGGTATTAACAGATTCTTGACCTCCTCGCCACGTTGATTCCAACAATACGGTAAAAGTCACGGAAGTGACGAAAACCCTGTTTTTGATAGGGTCAAAGTACCCGTTTCTTGGAGCAGGGGCGGATCCGCTCCAAAAAGCGGGTACTTGGTGCTGGGTGCCCGCCACGGCAGCAACGTCGGGTGGACACGTCTTGTCCTGTCCGATCGATGAGATCAACGGTGATACACGTCTCTGCACGTAAATTTGTTCCAGCAAACTGGTACAAACCCCGTCACGGAAAACGGGGATTAGAGACCATTTTGGGACATTTCAAGTACATTGCCAGAGATAGCGCATCGAGGAGGTTCGAAATATGTTAATAACTCGAAAATGATATGAGGTGGCCCTCTGCCTTTAACTACTCAATCTTACTTCTTATTAATTGGCACTTCATGTGTGTGTGTGTGTGTGTGTGTGTGTGTGTGTGTGTGTGTGTGT
>JARK01000127.1:106684-124301 GCA_000688135.1 Ancylostoma ceylanicum | reverse complement strand
AACGGTGTGATAAGGGTGCGCCGGCGTCCAAAAGTGGAAGGAAGGCTAGAAACGGGTCCAACGGTGTGATAAGGGTGCGCCGGCGTCCAAAAGCGGGGGAATGCCTGGAGACGTGTCCAACGGTGTGATAAGGGTGCGCCGGCGTCCAGAAGCGGGGGAATGTGGTAAGAGTGTGCCGGCGCCCAAAAGTGGAAGGAAGGCTAGAAACGGTTCCAAAGGTGGGGTGAGGGGCGCCGGCGTCTGATCTGAAAGCTGGGAAACGCATTGAGACGGGTCCAACGGTCCTACACAAGGAAAGACGTCGCTCCCCTGTTGCACAGCTGTAGAAAGGGCGCCTCGGAACCAGAAAGCTCGAAGGTGCAGAAAACACGAGTTTTGATAAATGAGGAATGGCCGGTGTGGTGTGAGAGAGATGCCACATGAGTGCAACTCGAGCGAAGCGAGCACGAAAAGAAGCCTGGGAGTCCGGCGTCAGCCGAACGATCAGGCTGGTATACATAGTGTTATTTGGAACATTTCTGTCTCACTGGCACAAAAAATGCCATCCGTGAGCGTTTACTTTCAAGAATAAGCGTTTTTGCGCGCGCCAATACTATTCAGCGACCCTGTTGTGGAAGGGAGGGCTGAAAATTAACATCCCCATGTTTCAACTGCATTTCCGACATTTCAACCATATTTCTCTTTTGCACACACCGACTCTAGTCACCTGAAATCTGTAGATATAATATTTAAATTTTCACTTATTAATTCTTCCCGGTATCACTGCTGAATCTCAATCGCCTCCATGTTCGAGTAGCATACACTTCAATTCGTCCTCTTCTACATACCCTTCATGGCTCTTGAGTTATGTATGTCCTGTTGCCGAACAGGACGCACACGTCATGCTGGCGTACACCACACCCGTTGAGGCTAGCAAAAGCAAACTGCGCGCATCACTCACTAACACTCGTGCAAAGGCTCATCTTTTTCAACAATACTTTGGTATGAGCTCCGTTTGCGTCCACTCAAAAATGCGCCAAGTGTCCGTGAAGTTTAAACATATGCTTCCGTGTCAATGTAGCATATTTAAAGCGGGGAAGATCAGTTTCTAACATTACTCAATGCTTTGTGCTCTGCAAAAACTATAACAGAGGAAATAGGTTCTGCAGTTCAACTTTAAATATACAAATCAATTCGAGACACAGTGAAAACGCTTAATACTACCGTTGAAAAGTGATGATTATCTTCTATCATAGTAAGGTCGATCATAAGTTTTAGAAGCTCTGCTTTTTAAGTTTCCAAGAATTCCTCCATAGCCAGTTCCTTAACACGTTTGCGACCACGTGCTTGACCGGTCGGCACGCGGTGTCCGCCGCGCTGGACCGCGTGCGCGACCGGTCGTCACGCCCTTCTCAATGTCATATTTTTGTGAAACTTCTAAAAATGAAATTTTCTTTGGTAGCAGCGCAGTAACAGGTTTCTTTAGATCCTCGTGTATCTGAACTACTGTCGTACGAAAAAACGGAAAAATAGGTTCCGCGTGGGACCATGTGCACGACCTTTCGATCACGGGTCCCATTTGTGCAAAAGCGCGTGTGTGCCAAGTGGCGGCGCGCGCGAAATCTGCGTTGTCGCGAACGTGCACTGTATATAACAGCAGGATCTCTTCCATACTCGGTTGAACTCATAATAAATCCTAGCATACCATTACGAGCAGTTATCACAAGGAGACTCGGCGTAATCATCATCCAAATTCCCAGAGATCGCCGCTATGGAAAAAAAACCATTCCGCAACAGACGCTGGCGCACCTAGCGGTACCACCACGGAAAGATCAACCAGGAAACATCCTCGCCGACTGGCTCTAACGCATCGCATCGTGTATTTTCTCGACGAGTGATTATGGCTTCTTCAAGATGCGGCTCGGCTTTGACGTGATCCTAAAAACACGAGTCCTCATTGCATTACGGCTATGTCAATGTTCTACAAGAAAACTCCTCCCCACGACAGCTTCCCTCGGCTGGTGTTTTCCGAACATGTGGTTAGCATAATTTGATGTCTCCACAAATAGAGATAAATACTTTATCCGTTCAACATTAATGCATTTTAAACGCAATAATTTTTGGCACTTGAGCTGTTGGTCGATGAGCATGGATTCCTGCGGTGAAGACACCGCCACTATACAGTACACTCGGGATAAGGGAGGTAATACACGTGATACGATTAGGAAGAGAAGTTACAATGTTTGAGTATCGAAGCTGCCCAGAATCCAGGAGCAAATAGCCGACTTACGATGCTCATGGCAACATAGGCACTCTAGAATGACAACAGAAAATGCTACAAGAAGGCAGGTTAGTACGAGCGTTCGTTAGGCAAGCAGACGAGGCATGCAGTGTAAGAAAATGAGCGTTTTAGGGCAAAATCACCTATAACGAGTAAGTACTCAAAACTTCCGCTATAAAAATAGGAACGAGATCAACTAGAAGGGAAGCTAGAAAGGGGAGCACTACAGTACTGGTACCGACCACCAGTCAAATGCAGTAAGTCACTCGGGTGATATTCGTTTCAGCTCGGCCGTGATTCTTCCTTCGAATATGGGAAGATAAGCAGAGTCGTCGTTGACCAGAAGTAGCTGATACGGGGCAGATCCATCCTCACAGGTTGATTTGAAGAAGAATCTACAAAAAAGATAGGATTTGAAACCCAAAAATAATTTCATCGGCAAAGGGCAACAAAAAGAGCTAAGAACGTATGAACTTACTGCACGTTCGCGTGGGAGGAGATAGAGAAATGACGACGGAATTCCTTAAGTGTTAATCCTCCTGGAGCGACCGGAACATGTGCTACCACTGGGACTCCATCGATACCTTTATACGAGTATGTTAGTAAGTGTAATAGAAAACGAAATAATTTGCGAAGTTGGTATGCTTATGCTGTAAATACAATTTCTATCTATTAACTACACTAGACGGATTTTTTAATGATTTTTACGGTGACAGCGAAGAAAGCGTTGTTATCGGGATACTTGACAAAGCCTCACTTCTTGAAACAATTTTTGTCAATTTCTCAAGCAACATCACCACGTTTTTTTCTGAGCACTGAAGCATTTGTTCCAATTATTTTCACTAAATCATGTTTCCACTTATTTCTATCTGTAACCAATTTTGTAACCAACAACAAATGTTCGATGTTCTTCTTATTGAAATAAGTCTGGATCAACCATACATGATTGAAGGAAGCGAACCATTCTGTCTTACTTCAACACATTCACGACAATGTGCTCAACCGATTGGCACGCATGATGAGACGCGTGGGACCACGTGCGCAACCGGTTGAGCACAAATACGTGCTTAAGGTAACGCCCGTGTCCCAGGCGGTGCAGAAGAGAATGTAAGGTCGCGAATACGTTAAGATTTTGCTTTTGCTTTTTGTGTTTGTTTTTTTTTTTTCAAATAATAAAGGCTGTTGACGATGTGTATCAGCCACAATGTTGTCTACAGGGTGGTCCAAAAATATGGAGACACTCCAAAAGATTTATATCTAACGTTAGAAAGCAAGTTGGCAGCTCTGTTCCCAATATGGTATTTTTCATTCAGTACTGAATAGAATATACTATCACATCTCACTGAATCTCCTAACACCGGCGAGAAAAGACGCGATGAATTCGAACTTGTTACTTGCTGTGGCGCGGAAGGGCCTTCCTCGCGGATAACCCGACGTTTCTAGACGCTATTGCTCCGACGATTGAACAGTTTACTAAGAGTAAAATCAGTTTTTGTGCTTAGATGAATACCATAACGAGAGATGTGCGCGAATGAATGCTAATAACAGTAACTATAAAGAAACGGACGTGAATTCCTGTGCAAAAACAGGGTGAAATGCATGTTAGGGCTGTTTCCGGTTCCTTTTTCAGTGCTTATATAGCGGAGTAGAACATATTAGGCCTGGAAACATCCAATCTTTGAAGTTCTTAGGAGAATTGCCCCCATTTTACGATTACTCATGGGGATCCGATTGGATAAGCACGTTCAACTCGTGTAGGATATCGGCAAATTCGCACCAAATCCGGATCTCATAACCAAGGCACCTGGTCTTTTACAATCGCTTTGATGTTTTTCTGTTACTTAAGCTTTGTATTCTTTGATGCACTGGTAAGTGACCCTCTTGCACAATCTTACAGGTTGACATTACATGCGCGCCTAGAGTACACAAAGTTGTAATTAGGTGATGGGAAGAAATCTTGACTGACGGCCTAGTTCTCGCCAAATTTCATAGCGGCAGGGATTGTTCTGAAGGAAACTCTATGATTAATCAGATGAACAGCAAAAGAGTGGATACAAAGTGCCAAGACACGAGATGAGTCGAAGAACGCGCATCGCAACCTTGTCTCCATATTTTTGGACCACCCTGTAATTATGAGACAGTTTCTTTTTTCACTGTGAAAATCAATGTGAATATGTATCGATTGTTACGACTGCATTCATAGTAGCATAGACATAATCATCTGGTTGGTGCCATTTAACTTCTTGTGTTTTACAGGCTGGCGGTTTTTCGCAAACATCAAGTTAGATCTAGCTATATCATCGACGAATCGATGATCCTCATACTATTCATGCTGACTGTTCATATCGTACCTCATGTGGAGGAGGCGGGACTGACCCGTCTAGTGCTCGAGATAGTATTCACTAGTCAGAACGATGTTGTAAGCCGCACAAGGCACACGTTTCTCACTTCACTCACTATCTCTCATACAGTAATAAATACATTATCCACTGAACCACTATTTATATTGTGCATTCGGACATTATAAGTCCAAGGAGTCTAAGGCGCCACCATCCGCCATAAGTCGCCACATTTTTTGGTGCATCGGCTAAAATAAAGCCATTCCTCCCGCTCAAAGCCTGGAGAAGAGACTCGCTCATACCTGAGCACTTTCACGGCCCACCCCAAGCCGTAAGAGGTTAGCAGTGTCTGAATCAGCACCTAAGCCTAACCTTGGGACCAAGTTCCCTAAATCATTCGTGCCTTGCTCTGCAACTGCACAAGAGGTTAGCCAGTCTATCCTAGGAGCCCAAGTGCCCTAAAACTAGCTCACATTTGAGCAATTTCACGGCCCACCCTAAGCCGTAAGAGGTTAGCAAAGTCTAACCTAGGAGCCCAAGAGCCCTAAATTACCGATCCAATCAAGGATCCAGGATCGATATCGATTCAACCCGTCCTAGCTGGCACTACAGTCAGCGCTTGCGTGAGCTAATTGCGGCGCACACAGTCGGCTCTGAGCGACAAATTCTACGGGAACGTTTCTGAACTAAGCCAAAAAAGAGCCATGGCACTTCATTTCCACAAAATTCCCATTGTCCTTAGCGCCAGATCGCTAAGAAAAGTTGTAAATTTCTACAAAGAGAGTGCAAAAGATGTAGAATATAGAGTGGACAACGAAGATAATGAGAAATGTCGCTCTACTACAGCGCTACTACAATGCAGCATACTGCGAATCGATGAGGCAAAGGAACACCTTCAAAAGCTGTACGGAGAGATATTAGACGAGCACAAAAACTGCAAAGATGACTCAGAGAAAAGGGATATTCTAGCAGAAATTCACCAAATAGTAGAGGAATCTGACCTACACACATCAATAGCGGAGGCAAACGACCTCATCGCTGTTTTAATGGCAAAACTCAACGAATCCAAAACGATTCATGAAATTACGGAGATTCGCCCAGAATATCCGAGAAGTAGAGCTCAAAAAGCATGTGCTCCAATTAAAGACGATCCAGAAATCGTTCAAAATATTGCCGAAAATACCGAGCAAAATAGAAACTGCGTGTCATTGTATTCATTTTCACAAACACTATACTCGGACCAAAATAAAGGCGGCCCAGTGGCACTCCTTCAAAAAGGGATTGCGGCTAAAGCACACTCATAACGGCAGGGTCACGCAATCAAGAGCGAAGCATACCAACTATCGACCCAATTACGGTGTGGTATGCATATTTTGCCACAAGGGCAATCACTTATCCACGCGATGCCGTACCGTCAGCGATAAAAGCATGCGCCGAAGGTTGGTTAGAGAACAGAATCGCTGTTGGAAGTGTTTCTCACCAAATCACAACAGCTTTGCTTGCCGAAAGCAAGACTGCGCATCTTGTGGCCAGAAACATCATATCAGCCTGTGTCTCAAGAAAGACAGGCCACAGCGTAATTACAGTAATAAATGCAGAGCGAGGGACATAGTCCCATACCGTCCAGACTCGAAAGGCCATCAAAATCGCGGTCTGAGGTCAAATAAGGACCAATCTGATCGCAGAAAACCCACTTCAGCAAATTTACAGATGTGCATGGGTACTTTGACAGAACTCAACCCTCGTGTCGATAGTCCGGTATCCGAACAGCTCGTTTTAATGACAGCCGAGGGTAGCATATGGAATGCTAGAAAGCATGAGTATGAGAAGATTCTTTTTTTCTTTGACTCCGGTGCACAAAAGACAGCCATTGATGAAGAGCTCGCAGAACATTTTGGTCTAGCAAGGCAAATGACCGAGAAATGTGCGATGTCAGGAATTGGCGGACGTATTGAAACGTTCAAAAGTCACATTGTTCCTCTTAAAATCGGAACGACATTCGGAGAAGAAATTGAAATAACCGTGCAAACCAGACCGGTGATCACAGAAGGATTTCCATCCGTTAGGCTCGAGCAATGTGATGTTGCCTTTCTGAAAGTCAACGAAATTTTCTTGGCAAACACGAAATTACGTGAAGAATTACAAATTCCACGCGTTTTGGTGGGTTTGGACTACTATCACGATCTAGTTACCCACACTGGAGTCAAGACTCCATCCGGGCTACACGTAGCCAAAACGGTCTTTGGCCACACAGTTTACGGTCGTGGCCTGAGCAGCGTAGCTCAGGCTAATTCTGTCAGTTACAACCTGACAGCCATCTGTGAGAGCGCAGGAAACCAGGTATCGCAGCAAAATTCTGATCCCGATGGAACAATTAGGCGCCAAAGAAGCGGGAATCTTCCCGAATGCGATGTCCACAACTCCAGCCGTCTGCCGTCAACACCAGCCGCCGCCGTCCTGCACTCCACGTCAAGCCGCCGTCCACGCCGTCTAGCCACCGTTCGCCTTCAACTCCTGCCACCCGTCATCGCATCCAACGTCCACGAGCTGAAGTACGCCCTCCACACCGAGAAGTCAACCCCAGTCAAGCCATGGTCAAGAAGAAAACCAGACCAAATGATCGTTATTGTGAATATTCTTGTCGCCCGCTGCAGTATCATCGACGAATCGATGATCCTCATACTATTCATGCTGACTGTTCATATCGTACCTCATGTGGAGGAGGCGGGACTGACCCGTCTAGTGCTCGAGATAGTATTCACTAGTCAGAACGATGTTGTAAGCCGCACAAGGCACACGTTTCTCACTTCACTCACTATCTCTCATACAGTAATAAATACATTATCCACTGAACCACTATTTATATTGTGCATTCGGACATTATAAGTCCAAGGAGTCTAAGGCGCCACCATCCGCCATAAGTCGCCACAAGCTAATCTTTCAGAGAAAATATTATGAGCAAACCCACAGTTAACGAAGTTGAACATCAAGTTGATTTTGTTCTTGGTCAATTAAAAAACGCAAACATCTTGAAACATTCTCACTATTTTCGTGAAGGACACAACTTTGGATGAATGTGTAAAAAACACAATATAAGTCACCGATGAGGTAAAGGCGCCATTGATACGTCGTGCCAACACAATTTAGAGGCAACGCCTTGCCAACAATTTGGTTAATATATACGAAACCAGCCAATTAATCGAAATTTTGGTTTTGGAGCACCAAGTGGATGCAGCAGCAGATTGTCAATAACAGGTTAAAATCCCCACCTTTGTAAGATATTGTCATCAACTGTTGCCCTGTAGATGGAAGGGATCGGCGCATTCTTCGAGGAGTGCCAAGGCCCTGTGCGATCAGTGGAGCTCGGCGCGAACCTCGTGATGTGTCCGAAAATGCTGACGGAGCCATTGACTCCACTCCGGAAGAGTCATAAATTGGAGCCGTTTGATTCAAAGATCTATAATGTCTTTGAAGAACAACCATGAATGAATGACATTTCATAAAAACAAGTTTTTCACTACTGGTCTCCATTGTCATAAAGAGTATTTGTGGCACCTGTTCTCTTTGTAAAACACGCCAGTGGTGTTGAATGTGTTGGGCAGAGGTGGTGGAGCGAACTGATTTGTCGAGCGTGGGTAAGTTGACATCGATACGGACATCACACCCATGGTTGCGCCACTGATACCACAAGTACCCTTAGTGCGATCTCTTTCTGGCGAGAAAGGTCCTAAAAAATGTGGATAATGCATCGCAACAGAACCATCTTCGAGTTACATTTCACTACCACAAATTTCCATTCAAACTATTATATTTTGTCAGACTCTTGTTGATCTCTCAATGTTTCGCTCTATCCCTTCCTACATGACTTAGAATGACGAATTCAAACCAATTTTATGCTCAATTAGACAGAAGCTGCATGTCCACTTCCTACTTGATGTAAGCTGCTTCTTATTTGTAACTAATGCCCATAAGAAAAGAACAACATACTTGGCGAAAGTGCATTATGACGAGGAGATCGATTGGCGGATGCCTTCAGACTATCCTCACGCATTCGTTCCAGATAACATTCCACATCATCGTCATCGTCACATGCAACATCGTGTACGGCTTCAGACGTTGAAACTAGTTCACGGGTCTGGAAAATGACAACTTCGTCAAATGAAAATGGAATTACATATATACAATTTGAAAAAAAAATAAATGCCGCATCAAACGAGAGATAATAAGAGCTCACCGTGCATTTCCTGTCCTCGATGTCTCGTAGTTGTCGTTCGGTTTCGTCATTTCGTTCGCGTCTCGCTTGTACTCGGTTAAGCTTCTTGCAAATAACCGCAGCGAACATTTTTCTTCCTAAAAGCACATTTTTCCTAGGAGGATACAGAAACGCCAAGTTTGCACCTGTCAAATTCCCACTTTTCTATACTTCCTATCCAGGTTAAAAGATAGAAAAGAATACAGCCAGAAGAAAAAACTTAAAAACGGGGAAGGGGGAGATACTGATGCGATTTATAGAATGAAAACAACATACCCTCCTCGGTATTGTGATCGAACTGCATGGTGTCGGTTTTCGAATGGTGCTCGACCCGCTGCAAATGCTTCAATAAATGATGAGTCTTCTTCAAAGAAAAATAATGTATGCCAGTTCTCAACGAGTTGTAGTACGGCAAACGAACTATACTACTAAATGGTCTCACCGGGATGGCAAATGTTGTTGGATTCCCTCGTAGATGTTCTTCTCGAATACTTCGAAGCCTAAGAAATGAACATAGAGCATCTTCGTGGATTCCCTTGAAGTACAGAAGCATAAACAACTATTACCGTGCTGGACGATGTCCGTTAGCGTCAGATGAGAATGATGACGATACGGCACTGTCGTTCTGACTGGTCGTTGCATGACAAACATAGGGGCGAGGCATACTGGAGGTCGGGTACATCTTCTCCAAAGAACTGAACGATGTCATAGAGTGAAAGAGGTACAAAAACAATGGGAGACATTTCACTGGAGGAACAAGTACTTGCCCTCAATAGTGTGAGAAGAACATCCAGGAAAAACTGAACTCATTCAGTAAAAAAGCTGCAGTGAACGGAGATATTTTGTTTTTATCAAAGCGTGCTTTCAGGCCTAGGAAGTTTAAATTCGTCATAGTTACGTAACAAAGGCGGTGTCAAGTAAGCGTGAGCATAAAACATGCCAAGAAAAGCATAGCGCATTGTTTTACGAGTCGCTTCACTTTATGTCTGCTGCCGGAAGTCTAAAACCTAGATGATCTTTAGAAAGAACTTCTTTTACTATGTATCTTGTTGACGAAGCTTCAATTCACGTAAAATAACTTCTTACTTCACAAATTAATTGGTACTGAGTGAACCGCCTAAGTTGTCGTGCATAGTGAGTCCACTATGTATAGCCGAAATTTTTCCAAAAAAAAAAAGCTGTTTTCGTTTGGATAAGTGATGTCCGGGCAGTTTTGGAATAAAAGCATTGATACATCATCAACTTCAAAGGAAACATTGAAACAATTGATTCTCACTGATCACCCAAGGTTTACATTTACTGCGTATTCGATACTTGCCTTCACTATGGAACTTTGCATCCAATACTTGAAAAAAAATGAAAATCACGACTCCCACCGGACCGGGACCATACAGGTTAGTCTTTTTGTATACAACCTCCCCTCCTCACTGAGGAGTTCCGGGGGAGGTTGTTTACCTCTTTTTACCGGTAGTCCGTCTAAGGGAAGGAACGAAACGCATATTTTA
The DNA here is from genome assembly GCA_000688135.1 of Ancylostoma ceylanicum. NCBI lineage: Eukaryota > Metazoa > Nematoda > Chromadorea > Rhabditida > Ancylostomatidae > Ancylostoma > Ancylostoma ceylanicum. Next base: position 113,945 of record JARK01000127.1, on the reverse strand, counting down.
ATTGTTTTTTATTCTCTTCTTCTCCATTTTCTCATGATAAGTTCATTTATTTTTTTTATTGCTGGCTATTTTCTCTAGCTGTTCATCATGGAAGGGGTATGGCTCATGTCTCACTGTGAAACTGCCATGATTGTTAAATATCAAACGAAAAAAAAACGTTGGTTTTGTAGACTACGGATAATAGTGGGTGAAAATACAAAGCGCTTAAAAAGGCCAAAGTTCAGTCCTCACCTCTCTCCTAACACATGTTCCCTATCATGTCGAGACTTCATCAAAGTTTCCGCAGTGAGCTGAGGTTTCTTGCTGCTTGCCCCAGAACGACGACGTTCTGATGGAAAATCTCCGCTGTCCTCAACACCCATGTTCACCTAAAAACGGATTGAATTAGGAAAACTAGATAACCATTTGACCAGCACGTCCCACTAAACATCACGTTTAGGTCAATCGGTAGGACGCGAAACTCGGACAAAAGCCTAATTTCGCTAGATATGTGGAGACGGAATTGCCTCCACTTGGTTTAGGGTCAATAACTTTTGATTAAGTAAAACGTTGAGCCAGATTCGGGCACGTACCCGATTGAATGCCTCAAGAAATTCCTCTGAACAGACAAACTGCTCATGTTGTTGTCGAAGAAATGAATCCAAATAAGGCAAAATGGCTGAGAACAGTCGAGGATCAGGAAAACCAGAGCCAGTTTGCTTTAGGCGAACGCCAATCTAAAATATTAATGCCTTAGAAACTTATTTTCGAACACTTCCTCAAAAATACCAAACTACTTGCAAACAGACCTCTTGCCGTAACTTGTGAGGGATAAAGTTGAAACAACATGAAGCAGTACGTAGGGAGATGTATTTCTGATAGATCGAGCGAGCTAATTCTGTCGTTTGAACGTTTCGCTGTGCTGACATCCTGTCATAAGCCAGTAGTGCAAAGTGCAGCTCCAGGGGCTGAAAAAGTGACATGTCACCGTTCTTTTCACCTCACAGTCCCTCATTTACTTCACATTCAAATAACTTGGCGAACTTAACGAAACGAAGGAACAAGGAAGGACAATGAAATTTGAGTAACCTGCAGGGACAACTTGTTGAAACAAAATAAGTCTTCATGCGTCCAAGTTTCTTGCACAGAAACTGAACATTTGTTCGAAGCAACGTGCCACATATGACGTGCGGTAAGAACTGGATATCGTTTCCAGGAAGGTATAAGGTTATCTTTTCGTTCTTCGTCACACAATCTACTATGGACCGAATTAGGGCCAAGCCACAAATGTGAACCAGTGCAATGTCACTCGTCCAGATGTTTCGAACTATGGATAACTGTTGTTTCTCTAGAAGGGCCTCACAACTCCTAGTACCCTACAAAGCAAACCCCTACGAAGCAAATGAGGACTGAATGCAGTCGCAGCCCTGTTGTGTTCATGAAAACACACAGCGAAGTGCTCAGTGAGCTATAGTCATAGTAACTTGCGCCATTGCACCTCCGTAACTCACTCAAAAAAGCAGATATTACCAGACCACGACCATTGCAATACATCGACTACTTTATAATACTACACCTACGCCCCTCATAAACCTTAGCCGACGAATCTCATATTCAAGTTAGGTTCACCCAGAAAAGAGTGCATTTCGTTGTTGAAAGCCTAGAACAAATCCTGCCTCACAACGTTCACGACTGTATGTTTTTAGTATCAAAACGTTCGATACCATATATTTTCAAAACTCATATTGGGATAACTTTACGGCCCATCTTTAAAAAATGTCAGGCAATGAAGGAATCAGAGTAAGAAAAGCTTGTCCAAGTGGAAATACAGAAATGTCACTCAAATACCCAAAAGGTTTAGGCAACGTCACTGAAATGTTGTATCCCCTTATACCTCTATTTATGCTGGTACCAGTGAGATGGTAAGTCACCTCTAAGTCCAAGTAATCGTTTTGTTATGATTTGAGCCATGTGAATTCCCCTCAAAGTTCGACTGGTGTAGTCGTTCTACATGGATATAAATACTTTCGAAAGAATTTTGAATGAATGCTAGAACATAGATGGTATAAGTATTGTACTAAAAATTGCATCTATAGGACTAACAACGAGATAACTGAACTAAGTAGTAGTGTACTGAGGGGTAAAATCCTTGATGCTTCTCTAGAGAGCTCGGAAAATGGAAAGATCTACAGGTCTCGCCCTAAACTGTGATGAAACAGCCGCTGCGCCCATTTCTGAGTTGTTTTTTTTTATCAACCAAATTATCAAATCAAGTACGTAAAATATCTCTTAATTAGAAACTTCACAGGGTAGCGCATTAGTTTTGTTACATTAGGGGCCTAATTTTCCAGTGGGTAAATGGAATCCCTCAGTAAATAATTCCACAATTTTACAGAAATTTTTAAAAATGACCTTGAGAGAAGCAGAGGAAAAAGTTTAGGGTACCTGTGGGTTCGAGTTCGCCACAAGCCAGTCCCTGAAGGCGTCGAGTGCAGTCCTATCCGAGAGCACATATTCGAGTCGAAGGGTCCAGCGCATATGCGGCCGATCCCATTCCGAGGGCATCCTACTGGAAACGTGCAGATCTGACGATCGATTGACGTAACTCAGCTGATGATACTGAGGCACGAGAGAAAGAGCAAAAGTGCAACAGGCAATGTAAAACGGAGGGATGTGAAGGTGTAAAAATTCCGCGTTCAAAAGGACAGAGAGCAGAGCGAGAAAGCCAAGTACGGGCGGAGACATGCGAGCGAATGACTGACGGGGACGGTGCTCGGCCAGCGCTCTCATCAAAGGCAGCCGACTGATTGGATCTACGCCGATCTGACACTAACCAATCACTGACAAACAGATCATTCCGCGCATCTAAAAACACACTATTCCGACTGGTTTCGAGCTGCTCTGAAGCTACCGAAAAGAAGATCGAGTTCATCTCCTTAAACAGTTCAATGAAACACACTTGTAGACTAAGTAGTACCTTAGGAAGCGTTGTTACTTTTTAGTTAGTTTTGTTCGATTGTTTTATTGGTTGTCATTATTATTGCTATGTTTCTGTAGCGTAGGTTTTTGATCTTCAGTTTGATCTGTTCTGATTCCTTGATCTCGTGTAGGCGGGAAAGGCGCCGTATAAAAGGGCGCGTAGGTTTTGTCAAGTAGCCTCGACTACCAGCCTCCTCTTTGTTAGCGCTCTGCTCTCTGCTAACTTTTCATCCCCTTCACGAGTGTCTTCTGTCGCTAAGCTTTGCAGGCCCGGTTGTGAGAACCTGCGTAGTTTCGATACCATCACCTCAGTTCGTGTGTACATCGCCAAATAAAGGCATTTAAACTTCTCCTGCTTGGAAGTTGAGCTGTACTGGTAAAAATACCAGTTGGACCGTACTCTAGACCTTCCCTGACCGAATTTGGGGGCCGAACTAAAGGCTCAGGGATCCGCTCACGTGCATCTGTGATCACGTGATACCAGGTAGGGGAAAGTGCGCCGTTGGCCACTACAGTCACCGAAGACCAGAGCGTAGATCGATCGGGTGGTCGACGTAGAGCGCTTGTGGTCACAGAAGAGAAGGTATTCAGTGCCTCAGGCATCGATTGGTTGTGGGTCGTGGGACGCAATCAATCGATTCGAGCTACGTGCGACTATTGTCACGTACATCAACCAGGAGTGTGTGCGCCAGTGGCCACAAAACAAGTAGGGTGCGCTAGTAGCCACCAAGTGAATAGGTGAAATACCGATCGACTCTGATATCGATCGGTTGAGATTGATTGGTACCACAGAGTGCGCGCCGGGGGGCCGTAGCTCTGAAAATACTGGAAGTGGTACTGAAACAGAGGCAAAGATATCGATCAGTTCTGCATCCTACTGAACTGAGAGGTGAATATTCAAACTCACAGTGCGTTTTGAACCACTGAAAAGAACTGCTAGACAGTTTCAACATAGGGGTCGTGATTACAGTGCGTCGGTGACCACTAACTAAAGAAAAGCTGGGAAGGATTAGTGCGTTTGTAACCACTAAACAGCAATAAGTGCGATTCTATTGTCGTGATTGCTATCAGTTGTCTCGCCGTCTCGCGTATTCGTCGCTTACGCTGTGTTGTGAAAGTGATTAAGGAAATTTGATTTGACTTGTTACAGATCAGAGTGCATCTGTCGGAATGACGATGGGTGGAGTGTCCAATGAGACGGAGCTCCAAGCTACACCGGAGAACACTGTGCAAGACGCACAGCTGATAGGAGAAAAAGAGGTAGGCACCAAGTATAAGGGCCTGGAGGAAAAAATAAAGGAATTGTTAACGAGTGTTACAAATGTAAGAGTGGTATGTGAAAGGGAAGTAAGTAAGGCATTTCGGCTAGGCGACGCGCGTAAAGAAGCCGTCGTAAGTGCAGTAGAGGAGCAAACAAAAATAGTAATGGAGAAAATCAACACGATTTTTCGTGAGCATCTAGTAGAAGAGGAGCAAAGTGTAACGAGGGGTCTACAGGTGGATCTGCAGGTCACGGAAGTGCTGAGACAGGCTGAGTTAACTACCGCTGCAAAATTAAAGCATTGCTTGGCTGTAAGATGGCAGCAGCAACGTGTGATAGAAAATTTGTGTGTGGTTAACGAGTGCGCAGAAGACGAGTTAGAGAATGAGGTGACAGACTTGAAATTGAGAGCAGAATATTTTGAAGCCAAATGGCGTGAAGCACGCGAGAATGCTAAACAGCTGCAGTTTCAGGTTGATCGCCTCGCAGTCAAGGTGAAGAAAATGGGGAACCCGAGAAGACCCCGTACAAGATTGAGCAGCGAATCCGCAGAGGGCGAGACAGACAGAGAAATGGATTCCACTGATGGTGAGCAGTACGATTGCAGCGGGAGGCATTCCAATTACAAGAGCTTTCTTAGGAAGAATATGGAGAGAATTGAATTGCAGGATCGGCAAAAGCCATCGACAAGTTGTGTGCAGGCACTGATCCAGAAGAGGTCGTCGCGGATGCACAGGCGAAACTCAAGCAGCGACACGCCACAGCAGTCAGACACAGGTGCGTTCGCCGAGAGGGGTCACAGAGTGAGAGTGAAGTGTGAGGAGCAGTTCACAATGAAGGACTTCATGCTAGCGGCAACGGTCCCAGAGGTGAAGCCCTATCATGGCAAACCCACAGAAAGTTTCAAAAGGTTTCTGAAATTGTTTTTGATGAAATACCCACGCACGCACTGGGATGATACCAGATTGATACAGTTGTTGGAAGGTTTCTTACGAAAAGATGCGCTAACAATCTTTGAAACCTTACCAAGAAGAGTAAAGGAGGGCTCTTTCGATGAACTAATCAGAGCTATGAAGGAGAGGTTGGACGAAGAGGGTAACGTAGCTTGTGTTAAAGCCCTAACCAGCCTAAGAACCCTAAAGATGAGGGACAACCAAACAGTCAGTGACTTTTGCTACGTCCTCGAGAAAATAGCAAGCCAAGCATACCCGGACGAGACAATGGAAAGGGTATCGCTCCAAATGGCTGAAATACTATACTCGCAACTGTCAAAATGGAGTGGCAGTTATATCCTGGCGGAAACTATTGAGACAAGCCCGAGGGATAGGGTGTATGAGCGAGTAAAAGAAGCTGCTCTTAGACTTGAAAGAAACCTGCAGCGAGTGAAAAGAAAGCAGGACCACCGAAGACATGAGCACAGTAAAGACAGTATGGAAAGGTTGGTGGAAATACCGACATCTAGCGAAGAAGAATGGGAATGGAAGCATTCGGCTTCCTTGCAGAAAAGCATTCACAAGAAAACAACGCCTGGTAGAAGCGGACCNACTGAACCACCACACTTTGTGTATTCGGACATAATAAGTCCAAGGAGTCTAAGGCGCCACCATCCGCCATAAGTCGCCACATTTCATAAGTTCGCATGAGCCGGCCTGACTATCACTTACCGCTGGCACAGACCGCGCGTATCCACAGGGCATCGTTAGCCACGCCCATTTTTTGACGGGACCCAAACGCCCTCCCTCCAGGCCTAATGCCGCTGCCCTTGTTTAGTTTGCCTATAGTAGAGCTTCAGCGTTACGGAAATTGTTTATGCTTGCATTGTGGAAAAGTTGACGCGCCTCATTTTTTCCCTTTCAGCTTGCATTGCGTATCAACTCTTCGACTTTTCGCAGTACGCATGAGCAACGCCTGAGACAGCCAGCAAAATTGAGCATACGCATGCGATGCTTCAGTGCGTTGCAATGATTTGACGCTCAAAATTGTAAAACACACTTTGGTAATTTTACTTCTATTCTTCTTCTTTGCTCTATTTCTACTCTTCTTTATCTTCTTCTCTCACTGAAGAACCCATTCACGAACCATTTCGCGTTTGAATTACGCTCGTATTTAGTATCAGTTGTTCTAAAGATTTCCAGGGTTGAAATAATTTTCTGAGGTTGTTAGTGTTAGAATTTTACACAATAATTTTTCAGTGTCTTTTTTGCTGATCAGATAGCTGGCTGTTTTTTTTTCGGCTCAGATGGCTCTCCGCTTCTTCATTCCTGGAACACATTCGCCTGATACCTGATTATAAAACAAATTGCTACTTTTTTTGAAATTCAAGTATTATTGGTCTTTTCACTCATTTTGTATTGTTCCCAGCCATAAAGTTACTTGTAGGCCCATAGCACACAGTATGTATATTTACGGGTGACCTGCGAGCGCACCGCTTGCCATGATGCGTGGCGTACTTCTGGCAGCGCTCCAGCAGACAACCAGCTGGATATCGATTGCCAGCTCGCGCCTTGGTAGGCGCACGCCACCCGGAAATACGCGAACACACACACACACACATCTTATCACACAATTTGTTTTGGATAGCGTGCTGGCTTAAGAACGGTTGCACAAAAACTCTTAATGTAAAGGGTCCCGATGAAAGCGTCGCTGTGAAGTATGCCATGGGCCATAAGTTACGTGTTCATCTGACTTATGAGATGTGTGCTTGTTTTGTCATCAAAGCATTCGACGGACACTTGTATTTTGCACTAAAATTAATCCTTAGACTTAGTATTCAAGTGATGTCTTGAAAGATTTGCTGTGCAATCAGTACGTGTAATAAATTTTTCTTGTACTTCCGTGCTCATTCAACAGAGGAGCGGCCGAAGTAAATTTTCGAAGCGAGGCGTGACAGCCATTCACTTCACTAGGCTACCAAGGTGGGCTGGGAGTCGACCTAGTGGTGCCTTTTTGAGCAGCACTGTGGGGCGGGACTGTGGTGATGCAGCACTTCTTTTGGCAGCAATCTAGGGCAAGAGTAAGAGTAGACTAGGGCGAGATTATAGG
>JARK01000127.1:90633-106548 GCA_000688135.1 Ancylostoma ceylanicum | reverse complement strand
GGGGGGGGGGGGGGGGGCAAAGTCCAATTGGCAGCACTGTGGAGCTAAAGTAGCAGCACCTTAAGGGCGAAATGATGACAAATACGGATATAGTCGCGCTGATTTAGCAGTACTTGTCGGTGTACTAGGCGAGAAGTGCTGCTATTGTCGGAGGGTAGAGCTGCGCGATTCTCTGAGTCTATACATCCAGAAGTAGGTTTCGCAATTCAGTCAGGAACAAATCTGGGTTTTTTTCCGATTCTGTGTACGTAAAATAGTTAGCTGTAGGAAGAAAATCGTTCTGCGATCTTATTTCTTTAACTACTTCCCCCTCCAACTAGTATTTGATCGCCGTTTTACTTCTGCACGGTGTAGTACATGCTCAGATTAGGATTGGCGCACTCGGATCGATGTTTTGCGGGCTACTTTTTTTCGCTTCTGGGAATGACAAGAACATTTTATGGCCAAATAGAATGTCAGGCGTGCTGTGCAAAAAAATGAACATTAGCCTGTTTTCGGATCGCAGACATTCAAATGAGTGTGGGTTAGTACGCCGAACTAGCGTTGAGTATTTCCAGTTCTACTAGTACTGAATGCGGTGGAATTTGTATTCCCCGAGGTTTTGTTGTTTCTCGGATGATACTCTAGCTGTTCTTCCCTGATTTTCCTCTTTGAGAGCAAAAAAAAAAAAGCCGAGAGAGGCATTGCTTTGAACATAGAGCAACCACAGGATTGACGAAAGAAAAGGAAATAATAGCCACAAATGTCAACAGAATTAATAATTGCTGAGTTATTCAGTATTCAGCTGAGTGCCAAGTAAAGATACTACTGGCTTCCGACGTCTCCTATACAGAAAATCAATCCCACATTGTCTCTCTTGAAAGCATCGCAGCGCTGAATACTTTTTCGCAAGTGCAAGAAATTAATCTCTCCTTCCTAAACAAGCTGTATTCTTGATTTCCTCAAAGTTTATAGAATGGACTTTTTCCTCTCAGAGCAGACGCCAGACTTGGGATGTCGAGAACTTTGAATTTTCCTGAGGAATTAGAGAGAAGAAAATTTGCAGAAAGAGATGTTTTTCTCAATAAATCATGAGTCGAAGCTGTGCACAAGGGTCATTTCCAATGAGCAAAACGGATATAGCGCGGAACTAGCAAAGTTTGAATTTTTTCAAGCGCCATGCTTTGCCCTGAATCATTCCATAATTTTTTAAAACATTGCAAACAGATTGCAAGAGAAAATGCCGTTCTCGATTGTATATTTCATCCCAAAGAATCCCTTGTAGGAGAGAGAAAATCTCCTTCTACAGGTCCATTACTTACATTTTCATAGTTGATTTTTATACTTGAACACTAGTGAAATTATGTATGGTACAACTATCCTACGTAGAATAATTAATGTTAATATAGCAACTAATAACTGAATCCAATTCCCAAATGTAGGAAGAAATGCTTGCAATATTCATCTCGTGACGGTGCTTGGACCATGAATGATGACCTACATGCATTCCTGTCACAAAGTGCTTTTGATCCATAAATCATGCCTATGCTCCATTTGCAAAGACGCAGACGCAGCATGGCAAGGAAATTTCTAAGAAAAGACATGTGAGCGCCGCATTTTCTTAGATCCCGTGTCCTTTCCGAATTTTCCTGGAGAGAATTTGTATGCGAAATAGCATTTTCGTCGTTTTTTTACAGGTTTTCGAATGTTTTCGAATGTGCAAACATCACACTTACAAGTTGAACCATAAATGGTTCTTCCTAATCGCACTGGTATATGGAATTTTGGAAGTGCTGTCGATTCGAGGACACCCTCAAAAATGGAAATTCAGTCTATTGCGTGGGTGAAATATGCTCTGTGTAAAACCAACTCGTGTTATAAGTGACTAGATCAAGCAGCAATTAGTAAAAGGAACGGTCTAGAACGCAAAACTGGAAATAATGCAGGTAAACGAATTTAAAGCCAGAGCTTCCCGCAAAAACCAAGAAAACCCTGGAATATCTCTACAATATATTGATCTTGAAAATACTCAAGAGCTATAAAGTCGCAAGAGCTCGTGCCGAAAAACAGTTTAAAAGGGCAAGATACTTGTGGCAAGCGTTCTTTCTGGGGTGGCATGCATCAATGAGTTTAACGGAGGTAATTGTGTTCACATCACACAAATTTACCCAACGTTGACACGGGCGCCAGCACGTTCACCCTGGGTAATCTCAAGGATGATTCCAAGCTCTGGTTTTTTGTCGCTTCCGCTCTGCTGCTATTTATACAAGCTAACTGTCTTCAAAACACGTTCATCTACATAGTGCATGATGGAAGATAGACCCAATCGCAGCACTGGCGCAGCTCGGACGCAACCCTAACGCAAAGTATAAGCAGAACCCGCGCGGTATTTTCACTCAGGATCCACATGCCGTGCTGACCGGTCTCCATGGGAAATCTTCCGCAAATGGATATGCGTTTTTACTAGCGACGGATGCGCGCATCTAGTACATATACATTGACCTTATCCCTGTAAAACTCGATTGTTCTGTTTTTGTATTCAATTTAGCTTTATGCCTTATTACGAACGCGCCTATTCTGTTCACATGAATGAGTGATTTAATTGCTCTACCGCTGACACCATTTTCTTGTCGATTTCATTTGATAAATAAACAATACCCAATGAATAATAAAGATTTTTCAGTTGATTGGAGATATGATCATGCGTCTACATACCTCTTCATTTTCTGTTCTTTTTTTATAACTCACTATCGCCTCGAGACTCATCGTCAAAGTAAGCTGGATGGTTTGGATAGTATTATAGAAAATTTTGCAGCGAAGATGTGGCACTGTTCCACTATGAAAACAAAACCATGGGAACGTGGGCAGTTTTTCAGTGATCGAAGACCTGAGCCGTCAGGATCTTCACTATTCCAGTATTTGTTAGTCTTTCACATTAAAACGTTCGATACCATCAAAAAGCCGTTTCGCGGTTTTCCTATGATCTTTCTCGAGGTTATTAGTTTAGAATGCTGGTTTTTTTTAGGAGTACAATTGCTGTAGTGAATTCAGTTGATATTAGTCTTTCATTTGTAAGTGGTCTACTTGTCATTGTGAAGACTCACAGATAACGGCATCACAACGCCTGAAACTTGCCCCATAAAGTCGTTTCGAAAACTATGATCATACTTGTAGATGATATGGAGCTCCTTGACGTATACTACAATTGCAAAGACTGTTCTTTCAAAGATTCCAATTTTGGTGGTTAGAAACTCCCCTAAGAATTTATCCTGACTGTGTTCAAGATTAGCATGAGTGCCTTCGATTCTCACGAAAATTTGAATACCCAAACTGTGCATTCAAACAGTATCTGGGTGGAAAACAATTTGTTACAATATTTACTCCGAGACCTCTGCGGCACGATGGCAGCCCGAACAACGGAGAATTTTATTTTATTTCATTTATTTGTGCGCTGTAAAGTGTGCCATAATCAAGGATTTGGAAGAAAATTGAATATTGAAACTGAAAAAAACAAGATTGAAACTCGAACAACAAAGGAAAGTGCGACGCTCTCGTTGCCCCATGAACTTCTAGGTAGATGTACAAAATGGTTCTCAATGGCGACACAGAATCCTAAGAAGACCTAGAAAACATGAAGCACTGGGTTACGGACAACCCGCCTGTGTTAGGAGAGCACCAGAGCGACAGGTTACTATGTCGAGCTTAAAGTACTACGTCATCTTCAAGCCAAAGTTTCTCCCCACTCGCCGCTACTCTCTCCCCATCTGCTGCTGAAGATTCTCTCCTCTCAGCAGCAAGGATGACAGCAATACAGAGGAGGATGTCAGCAAATAGGGGGAGATGCCTACAGGTTTTCACACCGACTTATTACGCTGTTCGGGCAGCGTTCGCGCTGCACAATGATCACAGTGTATCCGTCATGATATATGGGACAGTAAAACCTGGACTGGTAAAAACGGTAAAAATGGGGTGATAGCGCGGACATTTTTTTATCCTCTGTGTAACCAAAGTATTCCCTTGGAGATCAAAAGAGGTTCGGAAAATCTTAGACCCTAGATTGGCGCTATTCATGAAAAGGTTAATTTGCTGATGGAGCGGGGCACAAATACTTGGGTTTGATTTGAACGATATCGATTCGGTACCGTATTTGTTTTGAACCGATTTCTTGCTATGAGAAGGTAAATTTGGACAGGATTACCACAAAATCAAGGGACCTTGAGCTTTTTGTGCCACCTAAGGATTATGTGCAAGCTCGAAATGAGCTGTTCACCAGTTACTGACCCGCCTTCTAATTTTCTCTGACTTCTCTTTAGCCCCACAGCTCATCAAACGACCGGAAGCTGCCAATTTAATTGGGCAAGCCCGTGTTCATGAGTGATTAATCCGAAAATTGCCTCATAGCCAGTCATCCGGGCGGCGGGGGCTGCCCGGCCCGCCAGCGCCGCCGGCTCAGTCCGCGAAACCACAAATGGAGCGCGCGAGCCGTTGCCGTCGTCGTCGTCGTCGCCGCCGTTGTCCCGGTGGCCCCGCCCACCCGGCCACTGGTCAGGAGGAGGAGGAGGATTAGCGTTGGAGCGCATCGCTGTGGCTACAAGCAGCCAGGCATCCATCCACCCAGGCACACACACGGCCTCCGTGCCCTCTCCGGAGGGGATTTACTCCGTGCAACTGCCAGGATTTACTCTGCACTGCCAGAACTCATCACTGGAAATGTGTCCTCTGCCGTTTCATGCCGCCGGTAATTTCGTCGGGCTCGAATTTTTTGCTAAGCCGGCTTTTGCGCTTATTTGTTTTCTTATCCTTTTGAACTTTCATGAGGAGGAGCTAGTAGTGCTCGAATTCAGACTACCCTGCAGTGGTCTTCTTTCTGCAGAAAATCCATTGTCTATACTGGTTTTCCTTCGTGCTAGGTTCTTCTAAAGATGAATTTCTTCGGTTAAAAAAAAAACGATTTGCTCACCAATGACCACTTTTTCACCAAGTATTACTGACAAAAAAAGCTAACGCCGATTTTAAACCATTGATTAGCCTATTACTCCTCTTTCATTCATAAACCATTCTATATTACTGCCTTTTTACGAAGAAGTTGCTTCTTGTGTTCCGTCTGTCTAGTTATCGCTCTGAGCCAGTTCTCGCGCAAGGACTCTCCACACCTTGAGAGTAAATCTAAGCTTTTTGACTTTTTCCCTTTTCCTTCATTTTCTTTTCTCGAATTTTCGCGATCGCACTTGTTTTTTTTTACTTTTTTTCACTTGAAGTCCCTTTTTTACTCCACTTCACATTTTTTGCTAAAAATTACATCCACCTGTGAACCGTTCGAAGAAAAAACTTTTTGAAAGTATTAATCCTTCCCATAGGTATCAGATGGATCCGTTTCTTAAAAAAATCTTTTGCATTTCCAACGATTTCCAGCAATTTCTCCAGTTTTTCACGATACGTTCGTTGATCATTGTCCTACGTATGCATCCGTTATTTATCCTTGTGTCCATTTATCCCTGGTTAAAAATTTCCAATTTTTTCTTCAGGATCAATGAGTTCTGCATTTTCGGATTGAGAGTGATTTCTCTGGGTGTGTTCATTAATTTCTTTAGTTGGACCTCTTTTCCTCCTTAAGAAAAAACGTCAATTTTGGTAAATCATATGGCTTTGATCGTTTCTCAACACTTAGCAAGTTATGATTTTAAATGTCATTCCACTTTGAGAGCTCATTTTTCCTTTCTTCAAGTCCTATTTTTTCATTTCTCTATGATCCTGCCCCACCACAGCCCCCGTTTATACTTCTCCAAGATCCTGACCAACTATACTCCGCAAGCGCTCTCCTGTACCCTAGCGTACCTGGCCCTTAAGCTTCATAAATAATTTCGCAGGCGACAGAGTGAATTTCCTTCGTTCGCACCCCGCTTTTACCGCCGCTGCCTCACTTTTTTCCCCGTGGCTTGGCCGGCGGATTTTGTCGACGTGAGAAAAGAACTCATTACCGCCTCTATGTGCGTGTGTGTCCATAGGCAGCAGATCAATTCCAGCAACATTCGCCTGCAAAGTCGTCCTTTCTGCCCGTGGGGCTATTTTTACCCGGTTTTTATGCGTGTTTTGTCCCCGAGTTCGACGATCCAGCACTACTCGCCATGAAAATTTCACAACGGATGCCATAAATAATTCGTCCACAGTGGAGTCATACGAGCACGATGCGATGCGCTAGGCAACGACGAAAACTAACGAGATTTGTACACGAGTTAAGACAGAACTGCTTTCACTTGAAGAATCAACCCTGGATTCGGGAATTTCCTCCCGGATAGGGAGCGCTTTTTGTGGAACACTTCTGGTGAATGCACAGCTGCGCCTAAATACTTCCTAATAGCACTAGCTGTTGTCGTTCCCGAACCAAAGAACACCATGATCTCCCTAGCAATTTTTAGAAAAAAGGTCCTGCTGAGTTTTGGCAAATTTTTCCTCCAAAAAAGGAAAACTTCTGCATGTCAACGATGTCTGGATGATTCAGAATGCATTGCCCAAGGCTAGTTGTGCCACTCGTTTGCAGCCCGAACTTCTTTGGAAGGGGAAGTTTGGCATTTTGCCAATGGCGTTTTTATCTGAGAAATTTCCCACACAAGAAGGAGGCGACGCTTTCTATGGATCTATAATAAGGGGAACAGGGATCAGATTAGTGCCCAAGGGCTGTAGCACGGTTTCATTGGGGGATTTCTGGCTCTTGAACGGTAGTTTTCAGAAGCTGTTTGCGAAAGTCCTACCGTTAATCGTTAATTGCGTCGATTTTATTTTGTGATCATTCACTTCTGTGGTCGTAATGCCCTGGTGCTTACTTGGGCTGTTTCTTTTATATTCTTTTCTTGTTATGGTACTCTTTTCGTGTTATGGTCACTGGAATGAAGACTGTGGAGAGGTTAGAGAAAAAAAGGAAGTGAGAAAGTATGGGCTACAGATGGAGGAAGGCGGAAAAAGCAAGAAATGTTCATGAATACTCGAGTGCCATTGGCGTTGAAGTAGACTATGTATTTCGTACCCAGAGATCATGTTTACATTTTCTGGGGTGTCTTTTTTGTTTACCAATGAAAAAAGTAATCAGTAATTCATCAAACCAGGATAATATTTATCAGAAGTTGTGCCAAAAAATCCTGGAAGACCAAAATTCCTAATTTTTCTAGCCAGATAGACTACTTAGGTCCTGCTTAGAGCCAAGGAGAAGTTGTTTAATCGCATTCAAAACTTGCTGGACCTTAAGCTTGTTGACAACTCGTTTCCGCCTTTTCTTGTCGACAAGTTGCTGTGCGAAGCTTGTCGACAACTTACAAAGCGGTCAGCCGTTTGCGTTGCAAATTGTGGACAAGCTTTGAGCCAACAACTTGTCAACAAAAAGTCACAATGGAACTTGGGGTTCTGAGTAGTTGAGATTCATTGCCCTCATCTATTAAACTGGTTGTTTATTTCTTTCTTTTACCTCTATTTACTTATGTATTCATTGTTTGTTCTGTTTTTTTGAATACTATATATAATCCATTAAAATATTCATCCATTAACATTTGTTTTTTGAATACTAGTAAGCATAGCATTCGTTAGATGGTTGGATTGTTTCCTGGAAAGAAACTATTCGCGAAATCCCGACTCTCATTCCGGCTCTTCCCACGATTTTCCCTACGAAGGTAATTCCCGGATTCATTATCCATCATTCGGCAGCTGGTGTTGCCAAAGCAGCCTGGATGGCTTCAGAACAAACAAAATCAGCACGGAAAAGGCGGTGAGCGCCGAGCCAGCGCTAAGTGCACAGCAGACGTTGCGTGAAGAACGGCGGGGGAGGATTTGTAACTGAGCGTCGTGCCCCACTAGAACCCAATTAGAGAGGCCTCTGAGCTGAGCAATTCGATCGCCGGAGAGCAGTGAAGGCCTAGTAGAGTCCACTTTCCCGACTACTTACTCAGGCTACTCGTCGCCAATTACTCGCTGACTCATAGTGCATCGTTTCTTCAGTGTAGTTTCTCTGGAATGGTGCCAGAGCTGGGGCTGGACGAAACCGAGTAATTTAGTTAGCTTGGACAGTAGTTTGAGACCCTGGTCGAATTTTCGAATATTCGAGAAAAAAAGAAACTATAGTGCTTATAGTATAGTACATTTCTATCTTGTCTGTATTCCTACCTCTTGTTTCGTCATTCAAATTTTCGTCCTAACCTAATAATATCTAACTATGAACACAATTGTACATACTTGCAAGTTGAGCGTTGTCCTCTCTTGAATGAATCACTCGAATATTCGAAAATAAAGGAAAGCTCTCAAGTATTTATTTATTTATTCACTTATTTGCTTACTTATTGATGCGCTCAAGATGCACGAGCCAAACAAAGGCGTTCTGCTGATGATCAAATAAACGCTGATAATTATGAACCACTAAATCTACAACACTCCTTTTGTTCCTCCTTTTTCTGATTTCTATGCTATGTATGTAAGTACCAGCTAAAACGTTATTGCATCTATTCGAATATTTGAATGATTACTCGAATATCTTTTGATTCAGCTGGGACTCTAGTTGCCGGCCTCATTTGCACGATGATTTGCTTGTTCATACCCCTCTCATTATTTTCCATTTTCCACTCTTTTCTTTCCTCGCTCTGTATTCTGCACATCCTCCCAAACAAAGGAGGCTCTCTTTGGGTGGCTTCCTTCTTCAATACAAGATATACTCTGGACGATTGGCAGTATTACGAATCATTCGAATATTCGAACAGGTTTACACATAAATTGACCGCTGATTCCTAGTGCAATCACAAGTTTCTTTCGTTGCCAGTAGAGTATTTTGAATATTCGAACCTATTCACACAGTAACTTCTCGCCAAATTACGAACTTGGTTAATTCCTTTGTCCTCTGAATACGATGCAGGGTACATCATTGGATCATATGTGCATCAACATTCATGATCGAATATTCGAATTATTAATCGAATCTTTCAATTCAACTCTACTTGCCAGCTTCATATGTATTCACAATGGCTCCCTAGTTTATATCCCATTTACTACTCTCTTTTCCTGGTTTGCTCTTCTCCTCCTCCTTCTTTTCATCCCCAATCAACTCTCGAATGTTTCTGGAGCGCGATCATCATAGCAAATATGTACAAGAAATCATATTCGCACGGTTTCGCTCGTCGTTCGTTTCCGTTTTCCTTTCTCGATTTTCGTTCTGTTCTAATTTAGTATTTCTCTGCTTATTTCCTCCAGCAATGGTTCTGTTCTTTTTTCAGAACGTACGAGCCGATGGGGCTTTGAGCTGGCGGAAGTTGTAGGCTGACATGGTGGTCAAATTAGCTAGTTTAATATTACTACACTGTGTATTTTCCCCGGCATTCGCAGAGGTAATCATTTTTTGATGAATTTAATTTTCATTTGTCTTGAAATGTTTCGTGCAGATGGCATCTTTATGTAGCTAAATTAGCGCACTTGCGTACATCTGAAGCTGTCGTTTTTTCTCTTCAACTCAAGATTTTTGGCTGTAGTTTCCATTTTATACAATTTTTACCACAAGTACGTATATATTCACATAGTATATGAAATTTACAAAAATCTAGGAAATTTACCGCCTCTGTTGGCACTTGCCTTCTGATACACATTTGTATACTTAGGACCTAGATACTACTTATAATATATATAATATACATACTTATAATACTTTAGACATACTCCAATTCGAAGGTTCGATTTCGAATAAATCGAAATTCCAGATTTTTGAACCATTGATGGAAGGGTAACCTATTACGAATGGTCAGAGGAGATTTAAGACGTTCTATAATATTTTCCGAACATTTGAATTTTTGGATTGGGATGTCATTTACTAATTAAATAACTATTTGGTTTTCATTTGGTCCTAAGTATACATCTCTGACCATATCAACTTCTCTCGTTTTTTTTTTCAATTTTTTTTTCGAAACACTGACCTGCATGGATTAATGTTTCACTTAAAACTTTTCTCATTCACATAATAATTGGTTTTTCTGCATCTCTTCTCTTTTTTTGCGTGGCTTTCAAATGGGATCTGAAATCGCAGTGAAATTTCCTAGTATCCATTCAATATCCGTTGCTCCTCACTACTACTGCTCGATTTTTTCACGGAGACGAGGAGATTTTACATATTTATTGAGTCGCTGAGAGGAGTACATTCGACCTTTCTTAATGGAATGTCAGAAGCATAAAAAATCGTGCTGCCTAGTGAAATAAATAAGTGCAGGGATTAGTGCTGAGATGAGATATGAATAATGGCATTCTCGGAAACTTCGTAAATGGAACCCTTTCTGGTGTCGAGACTCTTTTGATCCAGATTATTCTAGGGACATAAGGACAAAATGGCGAACCACAGTTTAGTAATGCGAGTCATTGATGACTGTCGTTCTGCTCCAAGAGGATCTGGAAGAAAACAGGAAATATTTTGCGCCGATAATTAGCTGAGCGTGAGGATTTGCGGATAGGCTGTGTCCAGGAAGTCAGTTGGGGTGATTTTCCCCGCGTATTTTCCAGATCTTCCTTCCCAGGACCAACTCTCTACACTCCTTCTTCTCTCTTCTCCTTTCACGCTATGCTTCCAAACCATACAAGTTGCGCCATTGGGAATGTGAGAACTCCCGCGGATCAAAGCGCCATGCCGCCCCCGAGCACAATACCTCCAAGTGACTATTGCGGTCGGGACCGAAACCGAACGTATTGTTTCGGCGGTGCATTTACGGCTCCAATCTCACCCTGACTCAATGCTTTGGTGCTGTGACGAGCAGACGGACGGCGCATCCGTGGAGCCGATGATTTGCGGCAGGGTAATCCCATCGATTATATGGTGCCAATTCGGCCGTCCGACTTCCTGTAATTGCCAGTTGCGCGCTGGTGTTGTGATTTTCTTCATTGTATGATTATAGCAGCGGAGACGAGGTCGAGTTAATCAGTGACAGCGCTGGTCAAGGATATTCGGGGCTCGGTTCGAGGTGGTTTCATGAATCCCCGGCTAGGAGAGGCAAAAAGAACAACTCTGACATCACCCATAAGAAACGGCTTTATCATGGAGCAGGAAAAGATCTTCCCTTTTTATTTTTCCCAAAGTAGATGGATTACAAAGGAGTAATCAGAATCTAACCAGATTCCTGAAACAGTAACGTGGTTGAAACGTTTCTTGGCAGTTAAATGGAACTGTTGTGATAGTGGAGGGGGTAAAGGTCTAGGCATAAATCTAGGAAAGCAAGAGCAACGATCCAGAACGCTTCTTAAGAGAGACACAAGCGTTTAAGATGCCCGAACCACAGTTTGCTCACAGGGTGCGGCAAAAGTCTTTGGACAAGCATATTCGATCTTGAAAAAATGAGGAAGAAAAAATTGGAAAAGTCGGTAGTTGCTATGTATTACCAGTTCACTTGCTAACATAAATAATATTTTTGATTCCAAAATTTTCTCCACTGGTGGCGACACGGGCTTGTCAAAAACTAGATGTGATCTTGGCCCGGCGCGCAACCTGATGAACTGGAATTCATTTCGGGCCCTCTCCAAAGTTTCGAAGAAGAGTTCAAATTCCTGTATGGCTTTAGAATGGCCATAGCCTGCAGAATCTAGAAACCATTTTGGGATCTCCCACAATAGATGTAGGACTTCAATAAGCTAATATTTGCCTCCATCATGGCAGTAGAGAAGAATTCTCACTTTAATAGGCTATTTCGTCTTTCTATAAATCCAAAGCTAATATCTGTATATTAAGAAAGAGCAAACTCGCAATTCTCTAGCAGAAAACAGTGGTGAAATTGCTCCTAAACAAGCGAAAATAGCTGTTGTAGCGCGATTTCTGTGTTTGAATGCGAAAATTTTGACCACTGCCAAAAACGAAGTTAACAATGAACCTGCAATTTTTCTATCCATTTTCCAAATTTCCCAGAGATTTGTCTGAGTTCCATAGGTAGTAGAAGACTTCTTCTATCCCCCGCAGCAGTTTGGAGTCTCCTCACAAATAGATGGAGAAGTGGTGGGGGAGGAAGTACCTCCACTACCTGCGCGCCAGAGCTCACGTCCCACCTGGACTTCTCGAAGGCTGTGAACATACGAGAAAAAGAAAAACCTCAAGCGCAAAATAATTTTTATGCTCAAAAATAGGTCGTGAACAGAAAACAACTACTGATTTTTCTAATTTCCTCTTCCGTGGGTTTCTAACGAACGTTTATGCTTGTCCAAAGACTTTTGCCGCACCCTGTATTCCCGTGAGCCTGGATGCAGAGGCTAGCTGGGTTTTTACCTCACATTGGTAGTTATTATTGCGCGTTTCAGAAAGGGTTTCCTTCTTTTTCCACCTGGTCATTGTTGGTCCCTCCGATTGCAAAGCATTCCATGATAAAATGCAAATTGGCGGGAACTTTCAAGAAGCCAAGTTTAGGCTCTTTTGGCTGACGGTGTTGATGTCAGAAATAATTAAAAATTACCACTAATCTACTCCCGAAGATGTAACAACAACCAGTTCATCAGAATCTGATGGTCAACGTC
The DNA here is from genome assembly GCA_000688135.1 of Ancylostoma ceylanicum. Taxonomy (NCBI): domain Eukaryota; kingdom Metazoa; phylum Nematoda; class Chromadorea; order Rhabditida; family Ancylostomatidae; genus Ancylostoma; species Ancylostoma ceylanicum. The sequence continues at coordinate 94,068 of JARK01000127.1, read as the reverse complement.
ATCGCTACTTCTCCTCGTTCCTCCAAAATCTAAGTTGATATTCACTGATTGTTTCTTAGTAAACAACTTCGATCTGACAGCGAAATGCCCTCTTCGCGGTACTCTCTTTATCGAACTTATAGAGCATAATGTGTGAAATACAATTATTCAGAATTCAAATAATTCATGATGCCTAATTGCAAATAAAATAATCATTTGCAGCTTTTTTAAGAAGCGAACGCTTGAGAACGTCCTATTTGGTCGCTAGAGTAAACGTTAGTTTCCTTGAGCAAAAAGTGAGCTGAGAAAAAGCTAGGTAATTGCGCACTAGCCTAGAATTCGTAAAAATTCCTAATAATTCGTGGCAAGAGGGTTGCGGTGGTGCTAGACATAATTTGATTATTTGTCCTAATTTTTCTTCTAATTACCTTTGAGTGCAGGTCACGCTTTTCCCTTGCAGCATCTACTTCCTTGAGGGTTCTACCACAAATTGATGCTATCAAATAAGGATAAGAGCTGCTTGAAGATTCAATCTCTTTTCTCCTTCCGGAAAATATGTAGCTTTTGATGTAAATTACACAACTGTCACGAAGATCCAAAGTTTTTGTAAGGCTGAATCATCTTAGGATACTGTAAACCTTTTCCTCTTAAAGGATTTGCGTTTTCATGTCAGATTACAGTATTTACATTCAAAAAATCTCCCATACTGTAGTTTCTGCAACTCTAAAGGATAGTTGTGCTCCTCCCAATTTTTTCTCAGTTACTGTAAACTTGAGTCATGTACAACGATTTGAAAATTGTGGTGATGCTTAGGGTAAGCCACTGGTTCTGCACATGCACTCCGTGAATGGAATAAATGTGATTTAGCTGTAGTGAGACTCATCACCGCTTTCGGGGAGATCCCACACCTCCCGCGTATGTAGGGGTTTTCGGGATGAATGTGGTAGAGTTCACTATTTTCACCATGACAGGGAGGGAGGAAATCTGGAACCATTCCAGGAACAACAAATCCCGCTACTGGCATTGACAGCAATATCGCTCACGCCTTTGATTCAAATATTGTGTGGATCTTATTCCCACTTGTGGATCCAATTACTGAACTGAAGAGACGGAAGCATTTGCTGGTGATTACACCAGCCAGGAACCATTCTAATCCGGGCCGGCTTGCACCCGGAGGCTCTCGGGGAAGTGTTGGCAACGCAATAAGGGTGCACTTCATCTGGGTGGAGGACAGCGAAAATACTTGACGCATGGCGCGCAGTATTGCGCATATTGCAACGCAATATTGAATTACCGGGAAGACAACGAAGCCGCTGGATACTGGCGAACAGCGCCTGAAAGGGCAGCAGCCTGGCACCGTTCCGCTCCCGTGCTCCTTAAATTAGGAGTGCTAGCCAATATCCTCTCAAGAACGGAATCCACCACGACTTTTGATCCATGGCAACATGTCATTGTCTGGAGCGAGAGATGAGATGACAGCGTTTCTGACGTATTAATAACTCCATACTCGTCGCCTAGTCATAGCGCTGTCGTGCTACGAGGCTATTCATCGCCTGAAGAGGGTGTTCCCTATTAGGAGAGCGCGGAATCGATGCCGTTTTTACGCATCAAACACGGCTATTTGAGATGCCGACAGCACCAAAATGACTACGGCCACAACGGAAACACATCCGGAATCCGCAAATGAAACGTCGGCGTCGCTAACGCCACAACGAGGTTTTTACGGCCGGCAAACATAGGATTAGGCACGGCTTCATTTAGCTGGGTGACCAGCGCTGACAGGCAACGGCTTCTCGAAAAGCCTGGACGTCTGAATTAGGAGTCCTGTAATTGAATTCACCAAAAACGCAGGGGGACACCAGGGTCCTTGTTCTAAAAGTAAAGCAGAGATTGGGATTTGTCTGGATAAGGAGGGTTGATCATATACATATGGGAAGAAGTGAAATGACAAAAAATTACTGAGAAAAAGAAAAGAAAAGATCCTTCTTGCCCAAATGTCTTGCTTGGTAGCAGCAAAATCATAGATTGGTAGCCCTAAAATACAGTAAAATATAGCCATTCAACCTTATTCTTTTCCTTTTCCTCGAAATTTGGCACATTGTTTCCACATTCATGGTTTGTGCTTAATTCTATCTAGAAGAAGCCCATGATCTTTCATGTGAAAGGCAAGGATACAGGTATCCAGGTTATAAAACCACACCACATGTAGTCATTCGAGCTATAGTTTCTCGAGGGAACCTTCACAAGCACTGTATTCGGTTTGAGGCATCAGGAAAGCTTGGGAAAATTCACTGTTTCCTCCCAATCAGGCGGTGCATGCACAAACTCGCTTCAGGAGCAATCTTTTTTCGCCTGGTTTTGATCGGTTACACGTTCATGAAATGTACGCAGCACTGACGATGGACATCACACTATCTAAGAAGACCTATCGATACCCTCCAAATTATGTGGATGAGCAATGCTAGAAATGTTCAAAAAGTCATTTATTTATGTATATTTTTGTTCATTCGCTTACTGAACAACAAAAGAAATGGCACACTGGAAATAGGAAACTAGGTTAACAAAGAAAGCCAGAATAGTGTGAAAAAAGACAACAAAAATCAATGCAGAAAGTAAGGACGATGTGACAGCTTCAGATATGTAAATCAAATCCCTTTATCCTGAATTTTGCCCTTTCCAGCGTCCAACATTCATAGTAAGGAGAGATGCAGCCGTCGGATGGCTCGTCACCGATTTCCGACATTCACTTCTGGCTGCCGACGATGAGATCCTTAGTATTCTTCCGTCGCCGCACTTCCGCCATTTTGACATCAACGATCTCGGCCAGGTTTGTCACTGTTCTGTCCAGAGGTCGCAAGCATCATTGGGATTACCCAGGGTAAGCGTGTTAACACCACTAGATTTACCTATGGTTAACCGGGTAATTTCAATGATGCATCCAAGTCCAGCTTTTCTTCCCATTCATTCAGAAAGAATTGATCTACAAAAAATTCTTTGATTTTCTATGTTATATTCTTATTCAGCCTTTTAAGTTTGCAATTTTATTCTTAAATTTTGCACTCCTCATAAATAAATTCTAATGAAATGTACAATATACTTTTAATGTAAGGTGTTGACAATTTAGCGCTCAAGGTTGCAGTTTTCTTCCAAATATCAAATTAAAATAATGTTAAGGTAAAATAGTATCTTTCAGCTCATCACAACTCGTCCCTTGCCGAAGAACATCACCCGAATCCCCATTTACATCATGGCCACGCAGGACACCTTCCAAAGGGTGATTTCTGTCCACGTGGAAATAACTGACAGGTATCACTATAGCACCAGTTCTTGAAATTCGCTCTTATTTCCAGAAAATATGAATTTTGAAGGTTTTCACAATTTTTTCCTCTACTCTCTCCTACATATGAGTGCACGTGTACAGATGAAATAAAAAGAGAGGGAGGGGGGGGGGGGGGG
>JARK01000127.1:77447-90548 GCA_000688135.1 Ancylostoma ceylanicum | reverse complement strand
AAAAAAAGGGGGGGGGGGGGGGGGGGGAGGAGTTGGGTTAAAAATGATAATTACGGCAACGGGTGTAGGAAACAGAGTCCCTGAATTCTGGGACAATCACTTCGCCATTTTTCATGGTTTTCCATGTAGAAACTTGACCATAATATCACGACTCACTCAGAACCTCCAGAATAAATTTTCTGATCGCATCTGAAACTTGCTCGGCCCAAAGCTTGTTGACAACTTGCTCTCACTCTTACTCTTTGAAAAGTTGCAGGCCCAAAACTTGTCGACAACTTGTAGACAGGGTGAGCGGCAACTTGTCCGCGAGAAATGGCGATAGCAAGTTGTCAACAGGTTTGGGCCGACAACTTGTCAACGAGATGGACGATAGAAAGTTGTCTACAAGCTTTGGCTTGGGCATAAGGGGCTCAGGCTTAAACTTCAGATGTGATTCGATAACTTGTTCTGAGGGTCCGGAGTTGTTCTGATCAGATAGAAACGCGCCCTTGAAGTTTTTTCAAGATTTGTTATGGACAAAAAAAAACACAACGAACAGCATCGTTCTTTGTACTTCTTTGTACTTACTTCTTTGTACGTTCTTTGTTTCTTACTATAATCCCTAAATTTTACTTCTTTTCTTTATTCTCCTTTTTTCCTTATTTCTCCTACTCGGTTCTGTTCCAGCCCCACCAAATTCCTTCTGGATCACTACCAAACAACGATCTGTGAGAAAACCGAAAACGGCTCGTTGCTACTGTTCTCGCGACCATTCGCCATCAAAGGCTTGCCGGCCGCGCACACGGTCCGCTTTGCTCCCATCACGTCCATTGAAGGCTTCCCAGTCACAATCATCAGCCGGGAAGACCCGAAAGGAAGGGGTTTTGCACTGGTTCGTTCGGAATGGTTACCTTCTGGAGAAACAGTGGATTTCTCCCTTTTTTGCAGATCCAACTATCCGATGAGCTCGAAAACCGTGGACCTGAACGGATGGACTTCTACCTGGGAGCGTTTAACGAATTTGGGAAGGTGATCGCCACCTGTCGGGTGACGATCCTAGTGCAGGAGGCTGCTCTGGAACCACCGAAGTTCGACGCTTCGCGTTATTTCACGTCATTGGCTGAGCTTCGGAGTCAAGCGACGGTGATGAGGGTTAACGCGAGGTATGTACATCACTGATGACATTTGTTTATTAGGGATTAGGCTCATTTGTCCAGAACTTCAAGAACTTTCTTGGATCTCTCGATATCTGTTCCATAGAGGCTCACAATTTAATCTTTGCTCATTGCCGCTTTTCACACGAATCAACTTTTTCGAAAAATTCATTTCCTTCGTACTTTTTTAAAAAATTTTCTGGAACACCGGCTATTTTTTCAACTGCTCTGCTGTCTTTTTTAACACATGGGCGACCGTGCCCTTTTCAACGCTTTTCCACATTGTCTCAAGTTCTGGCTTCTTTCTCTGCTCCGGTTTTTTACTGAGAGTTCCAATACAAATTTTTAGATAATATTAACCTGGAGGTAATACTACTTTACCACCCATAAAAACCGCTGAAGTCATAAGGCTGTAATGGCCTCTCAAAATAAACCATGCCAAAAGGCGCGGCTCACTGCTGGCCCGCGCGGTCGTCAATGGGTAAAATTTGTCTATGGGATTACCAGTCCAAGCAAATATTGGAAAAATCATGGGTTAGTTGGGTAAAAACTGGCATAAGTAACTCTTCCTCCTTTTGCTTATACTTTCAGCAATTTGCAGGAAATTCCAAGAGAAGAAACTTTCCAGTGATTCTTCCGGTCCTGATCCATGCCAAAAAAGGCGCAGCTCATTGGTGGGCCGCGCGGTGGTCAGTGGGTTAAATTTGTCCATGGGAATAATAATCCACACGAATATTGGAAAAATGATGGGCTAGTTGGATGTAAATTGGCATAACTAATTATTCCTATCTTTACTCATATTTTCAACGGCTCGTAGTGAAATCCAGGAGAGAAAACGAAAAAGTGCTCTTCAATGACTTTTCCGTCCCCATTCACTGACTTTTCCAGGCACACATAGCCTTTTATGTTGTCCTTTTTCTTTTTCCCATTGTTTCTTTCCCACGTCTCCCCAGGTGACGCTCCACTATTAACATTTCCCACCAAATGACGCTGAGCATGATGTTTCTTTATGAATCGCTTCCCATCGACCCGGCGTTCTCCGTTTTTTACCCGTTGCCGACCCTCCTCACCACCAACGTTCATTTGAAATTCCTTTCCCCATTCGCCGCTGCGTCTGCTCCTCTTTGGGGAGCAATTACACGCATCGAAAGAAGCAGCCACACATTTCTTGGCATAATCACCCGCGGAGCAGACGCGCGGGGGGGGAGAACACCAGCCGGGGGAACACTGTTCGCGTGGATGAGATGTCCTCTCGCACTAATGAATGGGCCCACGTTGTTTTCGCGCTCTCGATACTCAATGAGATTAAGCCGCGGCCGACGACGATAACTGCAGCTAATTTTGATACCAGCCAGCACCGCGGGGGAAAACAATTTACTCTCCGAGCAAATCATCACTCGTCTGGAAGAGCCACAGAGCGAGTGCTTGGCACTTCTCGATAAAGAGCTCACAGAAGAAGCATTTTTTCGTTTCAGGACCACCAAAGGAACTGTAGAGTACAGCTTACACCATGGGAAGCCGTCACCCTTCGACATTGTGCCGTTTTCTGGAGAAATTTTCACCACATCGGATGTTCCGCCTGGGAAGTATGACATGGAAGTCGTAGCGAGGAATTCTATAGGACAGGTGAGAGTAAGTGTTATTCTCGACGAAATCTCCAAGTACAGAAAAGGAGAAATTTCCTGAAATTTTCTCGGGAACATGCTCGAAAATACTCGCTTTTACTAGTTGACCCACAATAAAACCAAACTTCCATTCGAATTTTAACTGTTCCCGCAGCTTCTCATTCATGTTGGGACCTTGTGACCACCACGAGAACGTTCCCAGTATACGTATCCATGCGCCGTGTGCACCACTGAGATTACCCTGGGTAAACCTGTCAGCAAGCCCCAGCCCCTGGATCCATCATGGAGATTACTCAGGGTAAAAGTGTTGATGCTCGTTTTGCCGATGTGCAAATTTATGGGCCAGGTTTACCATAGGTAATCTCAGCTATGCATGCTGTCCTAGGTTTACCCATAGTTAGCACAGGCGTCAACACATTTACTCTGGGTAATATCCATAATTGCGGGCAAAAATCATCGCAAAATTCCAGAAACACTGATAACAAGAACCTTTCTCCATGGATCATTTATCCATACATGTTTTCTCATTTTTCCGAAAAGCTTGGGGCCGAATGCATCAATGTTATTACCCTGGGTGAACATGTCAACATCACACAAATTCACACGTCGTTATCCAGGGCATCAAAACGGTCACCCTGGGTAATCTCAATGATGCATCCAGGCCCTGGCCAACCAGATTACAAATAGTTTCTGCCTAAGTCGGCAAAGTAAACCCAGCCTCTTAACCTCGTGCTTTTACCAATTACTTTTTTGGCGATTTAGTATAAGCGTATTTCCTCTATTTACTTCCCCACAGGAAAAGTTTCGGGGGGGGNNAGTCACTGTATAGGGCACATACGCATTCAACGCCTCTACGATGCTCAGATGAAGTCGAATGCGTGGCGCATCCTTCGTGACGGGATTGATCAACGCCGACCACTTTATCCTTTATAGTAGTTCAGATCCACATGGATCTGAAGAAACCTGTTACTGCTCTACTACAAAAGAAAATTTCATTCTTAGATGTTTCACATTGAGAAGGGGTGACGACCGGTCGTGCACGCGGTCCAACGCGGCAGACACCGCGTGCCGACCGATCATGCACGTGGTCGCGAACGTGTTATACAATTTCAGGAAGTTTTTAATCTTGAACAATCTGTCACCGTCATATTTCATAATGTCAGCAAAATGGAGAGAGTTCAGGAGCTGCTCGTTCTAGGCATCACTTTCCCTGCAAGGGAATGTCCTCCTAAAGCTGGTCTTGAACTCCACTATTCTCTCAGATGCGGCAGTCATACTCCCATTTGCAAGCAACGCCCGAAAAACTTCATAATTTCTGCCTCGCATGTATCTTCGTAATCGGCGTGTTCCACTCTACTCTACCAGCTTGTCTCCTTTACTATCAAAATCAATATGTCGTCGTTCAAGTAGAGTTTAAAAAATTCTACGAGAGTTCTGCTATCGAAAACATCGCCGGAGTGGCCACCCTCCGGACCAGAAACCCATGAGTCGTGAACTTCAGAATCATTTGCCCATATTTCATCGCCGCTGCTACTTGAATCCGAGGCTTTACATTCAGAGTAAGTTTCGCCATCCTTATGAGTCGATAATGTGTCAACTTCCAAGGTATCACTTGTATGCTCTCCTTCTTCGTCTGATGTCGTGAACCACCTCTCGAAATCTTGTTCTAGATCTTCGCGGCTATCCATGTTTTACTCGGCACCTATATTGTGGTCGCGTGGGACCATGCGGCTCACGGGTGAGCCATGCCGCCGCGCTTTCACAAAGGGGCACCGGTCCCACACGCTACACACGCGAAAATGCGCGCGGTCGTCTATGGGTTAAGCATGCCCTCGTTGCATATACCACTCAGGTCCTACCGCGTCTCTGCCGTCACGTGATCCGTCAGTCTTCTTTCGAAGACCGTCTGTCCCTTTACCATTCACTACTTAAATTGTCTAATCCCATGCTTGATTTCCAGTTGTACTTTGCTAATCTGCTCGCGGCACACGTAGATCACGCATTCCTCCTCCATTCCTTTCAAATATCCATCTCTTTCTGTCACATAAGTTATGTGACATTTCTTCGTAAGTGTTCTCGGTGGATAACCCCAAGATGTTGCATTCTTGAATCACCTATTCAATGTTTAAACCTAATAGAAGGTATTTGATTATGAGAAGTGGAGACTGTGCAATTTCAATTACGTCGTCAAGTTCTCCAATATCATGTGTAAAAACAAGGCTGAGTAATACTTGCGAAAAACTTTTATTTTTCACTTGTGAGAGGGGTAATCTCGTTTTAGGCTGGTAGAGAAGTGGACGGCTTCTTTAATCTCACTATAGTTATAGCCGCCGAAATTGTATTCATAAATTCAACACCATGCCTGGCCACAATGGTAGGTCTGAAAGGAAGAGGATAAGCGAGGAAGGCTAATATAATAATATAATGTAATATAAATATGTATTTAGAGCAGTTCGAGCCGTTTCATCTAAATCGTTTCTTGGTCCAGAAGACAAGCGCGTGCGAGGAAAGGGGGTTGGGCGGCGGAGGTGGAGGGAAGGTGCACTGGGGAGGAGAGAAATGTAAGGACGTTGTGCCGGTATAAGCGGCACCTTTAGAAGTAATCTATAGTATCTAATGTGCTTGTGTATCGCCCAGATGAGGGCCCTTGTTTATGACCTCACTGATATGTTTATGGGCCTCGCACAGATACTCTATGTAACATGCTTTACCACGCCCCTTTTATGTCAGCATTCTACCATTGCACCACCTGGTGCAGGTCGGACGAATAAAGATCCTGGCCAACCGCGTACAACACACGAAAAGGGAGCCACCCATCCTCCCAAAATAAAGGCGCCACCCAACCGCCTAAGTAAGCCACCACAGACGTTTACATAGGAAAAGAAATGATGTTTTAAGGGAAAGGTTTTTGTTTTGCGGCAGCAAGTCTTAAGGGGAGAGGCCACGACCATCAGCCCAGCGTGTGAGTGTTACCGGAAACAAACACAACACTGCGAATCACAATTACTAATGTCATGTGACTGCAAATTTTTAGGGGTTTGGGGCGGCGAGGAAGATGAACGGCGGCTAACAACATATGCCAACTTAAATAGGAGTTTTTGTCTGAGTGAAACTCGTTAGGGCAGCACGGTCGGTTAAAGATAAAGATATGTTTTTTCCGATATAAGATTCGTTTATCTGTGAACTTCAGGATGGAGACGCTCCTCTCCCAACCCTCTTCCGACGGAGGCCTTACGGCCCATCTCGTAGCCCTCACAGACGCCGTGTACCACAACACAGTTGTCTTTGGGGGCTCCGAATTCTCGGATTGAGGCGAGAGTCGTCTAGCATAACGAGTTTGGAACGGTTGCGCTCACCAGTTCGATTGTTTACCACTGCAGGGTCTCGCTACCAGCGGGCGGTCCGCTTTTTCGAGTCCACCGGTCTCAAAGGGTGGACCACCAAGAGGATACGCCACGTCTCCCCAATGGGACAAGAATTCTCAATGGACTTCGTGTCCATCGGATGAAGGGACGCTTCAGAAAGTCAGGAATCGGCGCATGTAACTTCGTAGAATATAAATTTGTAGCCAAGGATGTACGCAAATGAGTTTTGAATTCCTGAAAAGAGGTGAGAGCCGTCTCGCATAACGAGTTTGGAACGGTTGCGCTCACCAGTTCGTTTACCACTGCAGGGTCTCGCTACCAGGGGGCGGTCCGCTTTTTCGAGTCCACCAGTCTCAAGGGATGGACCACCAAGAGGGTACGCCACGCCTCCCAATAGGACAGGAGTTCTCTCTGGACTTCGTGTTGATCGGATGGAGGAACACACCCCTGCTACGCTTCACAAAGTCAGGAATCGGGGCATGTGACTTTGTATTCATACGAAAAGGAACATGCTCTGCTAATTTGCTGTATACCACGAGACAAAATCTATAGTACAGCTCTGATGTGTTCGAAAAATTTTCAAGAATTTTCAACCAGTCGAAATTGCAGAATGAATTCTTAAGTTTTTTGTAGTCCATTCTGTCAAAATCGTGTGAAGGGACGGGCAGGTTTTTGCTATATGGATAAGTAACTTCAAATATGCAAAGTTGTGATCAGAAGTGCCAGGCGAAGGATGAATTTCTACGCTCTAGACAAGTCCAGAAGTTGATAAGACTAGATCAGTACAGACCCACAACGAGTAGTCTGTAGCACGCGATGAATGAGAGTGAAATTACTGAAAGCAGTACCAAAACGCTCCGAAGAGCTGTTTACTAGAGTTACGTAGATTGTCAAGTTCAACGTTAAAATCCCCAAGTGCAGTAGTTTTCGACTTAACCGTGCATGCATCATGGAGAAAGTCAATCAGCCTTTCATCATCTTTTCTATTGGTGTTAGGAGGGTGGTACACAAGAACGAATCGGATACTGGACAGTGGAGCTGGACACGAACACAGGACATCAGGCACCATTTCAACTGAAGAGAGCAGTAGCCGGATATTAAAAGCATCCTTAATAAGACTGTATACACCCCCTCCCTTGTGAGAGATCCGACCGCTCCTGAGAATGGTGTAGGGCAGAGCAGATATCAATTCAGAGTCTAGAATGGCTGGCTTCAACCACGTTTCGGTAACGCCTACAACATCTGGGCGGTTGATACAAATGAAACTATGTAGTGAATGGGTTTTGTTCTACAATACTTCTGGGCAATGAAAAGAAAGCAGGAATGGGAGGATGATGGACCATGCGAGATCAACGGATTATCTAGGAGAGCAGATACGGGTGTCAGCTCTCCTTTATAAACAACCCATTCGCGGGTGAGCTCGCCCCTGTTTTTTTCACGAGCTAACTGACGTGGCTCATACCAGTGAGCTGTCTCTGCATGGGTCATGCTTTTCCTCACAAAGACCCCAGCTAGACCAGCCTGACGTAAGTTGTGGACGTTCAAAAGGGTCGTCATCAGTGGGATTGACTTGGCAAGAATACTTTTACGAGTCTATCTATAGAGTCAGTGCGTTTACCTAGCCGGTAAATCTCCGTTGGTCGACACTCCACCTCAAGGACATCGAGGATGCCGGCAACTTTCAGCAAGATCATTGGGGCTTTCAGAAATAACCGATATCAAAATGCTTCGGGATCTCTAGTCTGCCTCGATTCCCTCATCCACCATTTGCGGTAGCTTGGACTTGAGGGTAAGCACCAACTACTATAAGATAATATCAGAGTATAGTGAAGAAGGAGAGAGAGGATACAATCTCGCCAACACTGCATTTGCTAAAATCTGGGGACTCCTCAATAGTTGCAATAGTAACCGCGACAGGTTGAGAGGATGCTGACTCAGTGGGATTTGCATTTCTGCTTTTAGAAAGCGTGGATTTGGAAGGCATTGTTGGTGCTAATGGAAGATTACAGGCGAATTAGTGCATTGTTGGTGAGAGCGGGAGAGTAGGGGATTGAGTTTTGTCAAGAAAAAAGAAATAATGTGAGCAACTAGCGATATGAAGTTAATGCAGTACTGTTCAGAGAGAGCGAATAAAGTATATTGCCAGCCAACAAAGAGTGGGCGAGTGAATTTATGATGAAAAAAAAAACAAGAGAAATAAGAACGTTGTACGGAGCGTATTTATCGCCAGAATGAACACAATCCAGACTCGCATGGTAGGGTCGTCCTTCGAAAGCGAAATCCGTGGAGAAATCCGCACTATGAGAGTGGAGTTGAGGGCCATAAGAGATCTACAAGATCAAATTTTGAAGAGGCTGCCTATCCCGCCAACTGAAAGTAGCTAAAACAAATCCTAAATCTCTATTGCCTCTTGAAACAGTTCATTTTCAGAGCACTTGGAGTACAGATATGCCCATCAAACCACTGTGGAATTAATGAGGAAGAAGATGAGGGATAATAAGGAGAAATTTGCGTTGGCACTCGAACGTGAGGTCTATGCAGTGCCCGTAGTAGTCCTCCCACAGCCGAGCCGAGCTGGGTTGATCCAGTTGACTGCCGAAAATCTCGTCCAAAGTCGGCTTAGCAGCCTTCCCATGTTGTACGAGGGGTCAGCCCAGGGGTAAGCCGAGCGTGCTTCTTTCTTGATTTCTCATCCCAACTGAGCCGAGGCGCAGCCCAGTTCAGCATCTGGCTGGGATGAAAAAGAAACCACAAAATATTGGGTCAGCCCGTGTAATACTGCGTGAGTGTGCGCTGTCGGCAGCTCACACCATTTAGGCGTGAAAAAATCGAGATGGACGAGTTTCCTGCGCAAAATTATTTGGGCTGATGATGCAATTCATCGGCCTGAATTCCATCCATCCATCGTTCTCATTTTTAACTTTTCAGGGTTCATTCCACTTTCCGCCTTGTTATACCGGTGACTTGCTAACATACGTATTAAACGTGATGCTGCAAGAAGCATGCGAAAATGGCCACAGAAATGAACGTGTCAGAGAGGACGATGAGGAGAGTTGTCCGTGGGCAGCTTAGCATGTTTACCTATAAGTATCAAAAGAAACAGGGACTCACAGAGGCGCAGAAAAAGGCAAGGAGGGAAAATGCATAGGCTTGCTAGCGAGGGCCGCGAGAGGAGAGCATATTTCGACGCTCTTTTCTGACAAAAAATTGTTCAGGGTGAAGCGGTGCATAAACCGTCAAATTTCAAGAGTACTCGCGCACAATTCTAAGACGGGGTTAAAATAAACGTCGATGCTTACGTGGACAAGACTCTCAAGAAGCGCGTGCTTCCGTGGTCCTTAGCCCCCCTGATCTCAATGTGATGGACTATGCTCTGAGGGGCATATTGTAGGGGAAAGCTTGTGCAAAGCCCAACACAACTGTCGAGGCACTACAGAGTTCTCTGAAGAAAGCATGGAAGAAATTTCCACAAGAAAACCCTGCGTGCCGCAGCAGAGTCATATCCCAAGCGTCTGAGAGCTGTAGTGAGTTTGCATTTTTTTCATAGTTTTTGCTCGTTATTCGTGAGGTCAAGCGTTGATCGCTTGCTATTTCGTTCATTTTATCTTGTGTTTTCCTTTTGGATACCGTTGAGAGGACTGGGGGTTTCCGTAGACTAGGTGGGAACCGGGAGAGTTGGCAAAAAGAGGTGTAGTAGTTTTGTGAAGTAAACATTTTAGTAACTGTTGTAGCTCTCACGGACACAGGGAGCAACACTCGATTCCGAAAACAGTCCCCACTTGTGTATTGCTATGTTCATTGAGAGTGCAGAGTGGCATTGATAAGTCACCCATTTTTTGACCTAAGATAGAAAGTATTGTTGGTGTTATGGCCACTGCTGTTCAGTCAATTTAAGTTCTTGCCTTCTAAAGATAGAGGATCTGGCTCCTCCAGCAACATAGAAAGCTACTGAGAACAACCTATTGACAAAAAATCCATGCATTGAAATGTTCCCTGTGTTTATGAAAGGCTTTAGCGGTCTGGACAACAAATGGACTGTCCAACTTGCAAAGATCGATGCGATCGGCTGCCGCTCGGTTGGATCCGCTCTAGACATAGCTCAATTAGGGTGACAGCCTACCAAGTTCGCTGGGCTGAAGGGGTGAGGATTACTACAGGCACAGCTCTTCCGGTTAAGTTAGAAATAGCCGTGGAAACTCGAGTTAATACGGAGAGGGGTGAATTCATAAAACAGGTGCGTTTTTACATTAGACTCGTTCAACATTCCTTTTTTTGGTGTACTTGCCTGCGAAATATAATTGATCAAAATTGTTTAGTGCCTCTTCAAGTTTTACCAAGTACCGGAGAAATACCGATGTGAGGTCTGGAGAGGGGCTCGAGACGCTCTAAGTACGCATGTTCAACGACTGCGAAAGAAGAGAAAGGATAATGTGGAAGCAGCTCCACCTCAACAAGAAGAGTTGGATTCGCTTCCGCGTGGAAGTTGCGTCAATACTGGAGCTGTCATACCGCAGTCGGAAAACTTTGATGAATTCGACGATCATTTTTCATTGACGAAAGCTAATTTATTGTTATTTTGAATAATGATAATCTGTGAATAATACTCATTTCTTGAAATTGTGTTCCATTGTCTTCTGTCATCTGGTATATTACTAACACTGTGTTTGTTAATTTATTCTATCAATATCACTTCATATTTTTTTGTTTTTTTAAACACCGGTGTAAATTTGACTGACTCCTGGAGCCGTTATTGCACAGCAATTGAATCATATGGAGAGAACCTAATAAAATCAACACGATGGCATCAATATGTATGTTTTTTCTTGCATCCAAACATGTGTGTGTCTGGATGCGATCACGTTTTCGCACCTCTCATGCCCCAAGAGGGAGCCAGAGGGCAGCGGATAGTCATGCATGATGAACGTTTGTGGAAACAACGAAGGAAATTCCTTCAACGAATAAAACACCATCACCTCACAGACAATTCCTGAGCGAACTTTATCATATCAGATACATACATACAGCTTCTACGAGAATTTTTTTCCTATCATTTTCAGATTTAAGGGGCCCGAAAATTGGAAAAAGAAACATCAGTGGTCAGTATCATGCATGTTCACATGTGTGAACGATCACCTCTATGAAGGCGGATAAATCGAGAAAAATTTTCTTACTGCTCTGAATTGGTAACAGAGCTTGGCAAGCACCACCTCTGTCTCGTTTTCTTAAAAAAACTGATGCGAGATTTAGAGATGTAAGCAGTTCTCTGAGTCTAACTTCTCCATTTCAATTCTCTAAGACACCAAAACGTTCTCGGCTCCTGTAGAAAACGCCAATTTTGCGAATTCATTTACATTGATTCACGAGCAACTTCGAGAGATTGTTATTGTTCCTTTAACTACATTTCTTTTTTTAGGTTTGAAATTTTTGGTACATTAGTCTGCCTTTGTTTCACAGATAATCGGTCCACCATTGTTGAGCTTTTTTTTTCGAATCGTTATTCCACGTGTATATCTTGCACGTCTCAATAAAGAAAAAGATAAGGAAATTGTTAAACTATGAAGGTAAAAGCGGCAAACTACTAAGTTCTTCTGATAGATCAGTGGAGCCAAGCTTCACCCAGATTGTGCTCTCTTGCCTGGTTAAGTCAACCATTCATAACCTACTATCTTGTTGGAGAGCGCAAGGAAGCCGCATTCCATCGGTTTCCCTGCGGCGGTGAATCACCCTGCTGCAGACAGAAAGTGTATCACAATATGTCCTAGCGCTTCATTATCGAGCAGGATTATACCGAGGTTCAAAGACAAGTGGAGTCTGTTGTTAGCAACCTGCGGAGGATGGTTCCTTCGCGATTCCACCAAACAATAACCATTGCCAACGAAGGATGAAGTTCCCCTCTCCTGCATTGGGATGTTAGTTCAGCCATTTCCTAGCCGCACGAGCATTCGTTTGTGTGTTCCGTAAAGAACCTACTTTTCGTCACTGGTAGCTGTGTTGGTGAGGCATGCAAAGGTCCTTCCGAAATGTAAGAAGTTCAAGCAGATATCTCTCCACATTTCAGGCGACCAGATAGATCATGTCATTCCTCGCCTGCCCGAGGCGCTGTGGATGAACAGCAACTATACCGTAATGACTTCAGAGTTGCTCTCCCAACTCATGAGTATACACTGGGATTCCATTTCATCAGATCGACCGGATCATGATTTGTTCTAAGGTGATTTCTTTAAACATATGGAGAAAAAACTTCTGCCATGTAGTAAGTAGTGAACAGTTGGGGGCCCATCGCATTACATATGTTTTCTGTGAGTAGCGAGAGCAGGGAGAGAGGAAGCCCGGACTCAGTGACTCGTTTCCTACGCAAACGAGTCGCCGACTTCTCGAAATTACTTCATAAAGTATTAGTTAGAAGCTTTGTATTAGTTTATTTCGAGTTTCTTAATCTTTGCTATTATGCTTTAAAGACAGCACTCACGCTGAAAATCGACATCGACTTTTTTCATGAAATTCTACTCTGATGGGTATACTTGTGCCCATAATAGAGGGGAAATCATCTAGAAGGGCAAAGTTCCTGAGAAATACTATGTTTTATACCGTCAGGGCGAGCATTCGTGGACGAGCTCTATCGCCACAGATTCGTGTGGACGCAGCGGTGTGAGAGAATTCTGATCGATGCCATATCAGCTGATAAATACAGGCAGCTCCCGCCGCGTGCGATCAAAGAGAGCGGGGTTGAGCGTGGAAGGCGCACACGTGCATGAGTTCGAGCTCCATTACTTGAGTAACTGTAGGATTTGAAGTGGTTCTTTTTGCAGCCACGCTGTACTTGTAGGAAGCTTTGAAATTAGCAGAAACGCAGGGAAACTTTTTTGAGCGTGAGTGCTGCCTTTAAATAACTGTTGTTATTTATTTAATATTATAATTTATATTTTTACCATTTTCCCATCCGGAACTCCAATGTGGGAGAGACCCCAGTTTCTCTCC
>JARK01000127.1:60090-76755 GCA_000688135.1 Ancylostoma ceylanicum | reverse complement strand
CGCCACCCTCCCGCCCCTCCCACTCAATTTCTGCATGTGCTGGTTTCCGTCAAGTCGCTCCCTTTTTCACGTCGTATAAGGTCGTGAAGCAATATGTACAAGTCAAATATGCTTCGGTTGAGGGGCTACTTCTTCAGCCAAAGTAGCAATGGAATGGGAAGACAAGCTCAATATCTGTATATATAAAAGTGAAAGTTCGTATGTAAGTATGTATCTATGTATGTAATGAATAGAAATCGCGGAGACTGAACCGATCTGGACCAAATTTTGCATGCAGGTCTACCATGGGCCGGCGGAGGTTAAAGGCTACATTACGATGGAAATTATCGATTAGTTAATCGATTATATCGATTTTATTGATTTTTCGATGTTTTTGCTCCAAAACCGGCGAGGACATGCCTACTAGGGTTCCTCAACACGCTGAACACGAATATGACAACCGTTTTGCACCAAATTATTGATTTATTGATTTTATCGACATTTTCCACTTTCGCTCGGGGATGGGCAAGGACATGTCTGCTAGCGTTCTCCAACGCGCTGAGTACGAATATGACAACCATTTAGGGCGCGGGTATCGATTTATTGATTTTATCGATTTTTTTCACCTACACTCGGGGACGGGTGAGAACATGTCAGGTGGGGTTCTCCAATATATCTAACACGAATACTATTAACTATTCTGCAAAAAAATACCGATTAATTGGTTTTAACCACTTTTTAATGTTCGAACAGGTGAAAAAGGTTAACGAAACTATTTAACATGGTGATCACCGAAATGATGAGAACTTCAAGTGATGAATTTGTATCCTAATTAACCGCATCAGCATGAAAAGCTCGGGGTGGTAGAATCCCGAGCGGAGCCGGGTATGGCGTATAGTTAGTGGATAATCCTTATATACGACTAGGGTGGAAAATTCCGGAATAATCTCGAAGGACTAGGCAGGACACGAAAATTATGTAGCAGGAAACTTTCCCGACAACCTGATATCTATGGAAGGATCGTGTTCGAGTCGGAACTATCAAAGCACTCTTCAGTTTTTGTCACTAAACTGCTCTTTAGCCTGTTTCACAGTATTTTCCTTGCTCCAGCAGTCACACAGCATAACAAGAATTTATTTTATTTACACACTATAAATATCATCATATAGAGAAACTCTGTATAATCGCATGGAGATTTCTTAACGATGAAACTAACATTTCAGGCACACTGAAACTGTTTGAAGAGATATTATACACTTTAGATTTTACTTGTATTTTCTGAGCTGTGTGAGCAATGAGGTGTTCGGCACGTTGAAATGCAAATTTGAGGAAGAATGAAGGCAATACGTGACTTGAGTTCGAATCAAAAGGTTATACATAACTTGTGTACAATGTGCTATCAAATCTATACACCGGTGAACAGTGGCACTAGGAGAATGAGGAAAAATTGAAAAGAAATGGCACAACAACTAGACTAGCAATGCTGCCTCAACTGTACAGTTTGTCAATTTCCTCTTTAAACGCTTTCTCAATGGCTTTTCGCTTTAGCTTGAGCGCTTCGGTGACCAGTCCGCTGGCTGGTGTCCATGGCTCAGGGCACAGGAGAATCTTTTTCGGGATTTCGACCCTTTGCAGTTTGCCTGCAAGATATCCCCGATGGGAAGTTGCGAAAAATACAGTTAAAGACCGATCAAAAAGCCTTTTATGATTTCGGGTCTACTTACTAAAATAACGCAGAAATAAGAATATTAACCTGAGACGTGTGACTGAATCTCCTTGAGGACTGCTTCGATCACCTTCTTGTCTTTGCACAGTTCCTCCATGTCCTCATGTTCAACACCGAGCTAAACACAAAATTCGTCATCGTTTGTTGATTTTTACCCGGGGGATAGGCACCCGTTCAGGAGCCATTCCCTTACATAAATCTCGCAAAATCCGTGATAGAGACATCAATTATCCCAATAAATCGATAAAATTGTTAACAAGCTTGGGCTATGACTGATGAATCTTCCACGAAAGCAGCAGAAATAAACAGATGTGGAAGAGCTCACTTCTTCTGCGAGCTTCTTCAGATACTTTCGTTCGGGCACAACGAGAGCGACGAGGTAGTCCTTTGACGAATCACCGTAAGCGCATACTGTCTCTACTCCATGGTTTGTTAGGATGCTTGTCTCTACTTTTCCTAGTGAAATGTACTCGCCGTGAGCTAATTTGAGGAGATCTTTCTTTCGGTCTGTAATTGCGATGAATAATTTGCAGTTCTTAATTCCAAAAATCCCAAGTTGCTTCACCAATTATTTTTAGAGATCCGTCTTCTCTAAACTCTCCAATGTCTCCAGTAGCAAAGTATCGTTTGTTGTTGCGATACACGAAGTCTTCCTGAATAAAATCGCATGACCTATTAGAATCGCAAGGAATATAAACAACAACAATAGTGCCGGTCTACCTTTGTCTTTTCATCGTTCTTGAAGTACCCCAGGGCAACGTTTTTACCACCGATGAGAATTTCTCCCTGAGGTTTTTCGTTGTTTGGAGAATATCCGGCTGAAAATTCGAATTCCGACCCCAAGGAAAAGAAGAAAAGGAAAGAAAGGAGGAAAGAAGGACTTGCATTGAATAGTATTTCCATTTTTCTATTATGCACAAAGTACCTCACGACAAATACCTCCACCTGACATTATGAGTTGAACCTCGTTTACAGTGGTTCTTGTGGGAATTTCCTCTGATCAACCTCTTTTTCCGGACCTATTTTCCTTCTTCTGCCCATATGTTTGGGTTTTGCACCTGTCTTCGCCCTAATGTAAGCTCAGTACCTTCCTTCCACTCTTCCAGCAGAATTTCGCAGCAGGTGAGTGGAGGACCAACAGTTCCCGTAGATAGGTCATGAGCTGAAAAATAGCCTTAATTTGCTCAAGAATGTCTCTCATTACGCAATAAGATGCATATCTTTTTATAGGAACGAACCGTCTGCCAGAGTGCCTCCGCCGCAGGTCTCTGTTAAGCCATATCCTTGCACAACCGGGCAACAGAAACAAATATTCATGAATCTGAAGAAGTGATGCTTACACAATAACACATTTTGCAGAAAAGCCATTCTATAAAACAACTCCTTCATAAACATTTCGGGTTCAAACCTACCTCTGAGTTTCGGGGCTCAAGGGAGCTCCTCCGGAAAGGACGCATCGGATGTTTCCACCAAGAAGTTTTCCAATTCGGTTGAATACAAGCCTTAACAGACGAATGCTTGCAGCGAACCTCTAACTCCGTGAAGTGCAAATACGTACTTGTTCAGGATGAAACTGGAATAGCCTTCTTCATATCTGGCTCGTTTCCTCTCGTAGCAGGCTTTGAACATCTCACGGAAGAGGGGGGTGTTCGAGTTCACCTCTTCGATCACCGCCTTGTAGATGCGGTCCATGATAGCCTTCAATGGAGACGTGAGTCAATTATTAACTTTTCTTCGGCAAGCCTACGCAGTACTTATATTCCGCTTTGATTTCAGAAAAAAAGTATGTTCTACAGGAACTTACGGGCACACAGGCCATCAGTGTTGGTTTGAGTGCGTAACAGTCGCCGCGGGTACCCTTCTTAATTTTGGGTGCTCGGTCGAACAAGGTCTGAGCAGAAGAGTATCCTACGCGAACTCCCTGAATATAAACACTCAATGAAGCGCAGACATTCGTTTCCAGATGACTTTACCTTTGTGAGCGTCACTAACTCTCCGCACACTTCAAGGATATGTGCAAGAGGAAGATATCCGATGTAGGTGTCATCTTCACTAAAATCACAAGAACACATTTCTCTTTCATTTGACGTCTTCTGCACATTACTCACCGTATGGGGATGACGTCCCCCTGCCCAGCTGAAGCCGCAACCACGTTTTCGTGTGCGATCATGACTCCTTTCGGATTTCCGGTTGTGCCAGAAGTGTACATAATGACGGCCAAATCCTGTGGAGAGCATTTCGTCTCGACGGCATCAGCTGAAGTGCTGTTGTTAGTTTCAAATTCCAATCAGCGTCGTTCACTCGAACATGCTAGCCCCTGGAATGGCACAGCAAAGTGCCAGTGGTTTTTAGTACGCAACTAACCACTGAGAATCCTATACTGCCACGACTCAAGGAACACATTTTCTACACCGAAATTCTAATTAAATCTTTAGCAGGTATGTGGACTGGCAATCTTTTAACTGACAAATGCAGACACGCTTTCAATTAGCAAATCGTTGTCGACAAGTTTGATGTCATCATGCCATCTAAAAACAAGTTGCAAAAACAACGTTTACCCCCAAAAACTTGTCAATAAGCAAGAGCTAAAACAAGTTGTCAGCTAGTTCTTCTTCAGAACAACTTGCCAGCGAGCTTTTTAAATGCAACAATCATTCGGCAAGCCATCGACAACCATTCCTCCAAAAAACTTGCTGGCAAGAAAGCGTCAAAACAAGTCATAAGACCCATTCCATCAGCGTAATCCACGTAACCACCGACGGAGCCGAGACCGTGTAGGTGTGTTAAAAAGGAGCATTTCTCGTAGTCAGCGACGAGGGGTCTTTGTGAAAAGGTGGGGCCAGTCGACAAGCTTTAGGACCGACAACTTGCCAAAAAGACAAGGAGAACACAAGCTGTTAACAAGCTTTGAGGTGAGCATTTCTCAGATGCGATCAGAAACCTGCTCGCTTTGTCAGCAGCGTGTTCGAGGAATTCTGAGCACAACAGAAATGGGCGTATGTAACTACGATTTACGAATTACGGTTTGGGCTCAGGGCGATTTTCTTTAGCATTTTACGATGGATGAAAACAGGCTCAAGATCGTAGTGAAATCGTGAATAATGACAAGAAGTGAATGTTGCAATAGCGCTTGTGCTAAGAGTGCAAACATGGATGACTTATCTGTGTTTGCATTTCGCAGAAATTTCGAAAGTGAATTTGAATGATTCTGTCATTAGTTTTCCCATCCGCGGGGTGCGCCGCAAATCTGACTAGATCTAAGAAAAGTGAAGGGAATGAATGCTTATGTGTCCTATATAATGACTTCAGGAGGAGAAGGCATTCAATGTACCACGTCAGCGCTCCATGCCCCAAAATTCGGTGGTACCTATTCACCGGCAAAGGAAGGCTGCTTTGGCTGGTTGTGGAGCAGATAGAATCACTAACGGTGTTGACTCCGGAAGCACTGACCATACTAAGAGGTATTCTTTTTTAGCACTGCTATAAAAGATAAGTCTGCTAGAATTAAATGCTGAAATACTGAATAAAAGCTGTGCCTTCATCATAATGCCATCACTGAAAGACAACAAAGTTGCTTGGGGAGCAATTTCGCAGTAGATACATCTTGCCACTTCGAAGACGGCTTCATTTTAAAAGTATTTGGAAACATCCGGACCCTATTAATTGTGCTCCGACCTTCCGTTAGGGTTTACGACTTACTGCGGTTTTGGAAAACTTACGATTTACGAAGGCTGAATTTTTATTACGCACATCACCGGTATATAAAAACCCGAGTACAAACACAAAGCTTTTTAAATATCATTTGATGTTCTGTTCTACAGCATCGCAGACGATGTACGCTCGCCAATTGTGGTATACGCAAATATCTTTGGCTTCAAGGTATATGACGCTAGAAAAATGCATGTTTCCTCCCATATGTAGGCGTTATGAAGCTCGCAAGTGTAGAAATTATTCCTGGACATCCTGCATAGCATAGCGTGCATGTTGATTTTTCAAAACTTGAACAAAGCAATTTCTGAAACCAGTAATCGCGTAGAGACATATGCAACGCATTTTCAGACAAAGCACTTCATCAACTCGTGTACTAAGGACGAAGCAAACAAGAATTACTACAAATCCCTCGGCGACTATTTACATAAAGGCAGCACTTACAGTGACCTTCGTGCCAAAGAGTGTCATATTCTAGGGGTTTTATGATACTTAGTGCTTATTCCTAATGATAAAATAGTGTAAAATGCATGAGAAATCCAGGAAAACGGCGGTGCCACCTTCCATGCCCTTGATTCACACCCGTTGATGTCCGTGGGTCTCACAGGGCGCATGTCAGGATCTTGCAAGTGACAGAGCCTGTACAAGGTAGCGCAGGCGGAAACCGAAAATCCACGTTGATATCAGCGTCCACGCCAATATACACTACAGCTAGGTGGTGATTACCTGTGTTCTGCTTGCCACTATGATTCTCTAGCAGCCAACTACACGGTAAACGAATTACTTTATAGGTGAAAATTTCCACGAGTCTCTCAATAACTTCCATGTCCGTTCATCTCTGAACCTGGGATCTTCAGATTATTTTACAAGAATACGTAAGCGTAGAGCACAAGTGAATTGCTAGAGCCACTTTCAGACCTCTGAAGAAGACGGTCTCGTCAAAACTTTAGGTCGATCATGAATAAAGAATTCCACCGTAACAACCTCGAGTGGCAGAAAAACACGTAAAAAATTTCATGAGTATTGCCTCCGAGAAAGTGAGAAACTGTATGGTACAGCATGGTAGCCGAACAACTCACGTTTTCCCATATTCAGAAGTTGAGTGAACGAAATGATCTGCGCGTTTTCATCCTCGTACTTCTGTGAACTTTCTGGATCCGGACTTTCAAAGTAGATCACTGTCTCCACGTGAACTCCATCCTTTATCGCCTTTTGGACCTGCAGTAACAGAGAATAATAATTGAGAGGTAAATACTGTCACAAATTATTACTGCGCGGTGTAGATTACCATTGTTTACTACGAATTAGGGTGTAAAACAGTTAACGCGAACTTCGTCTTCATCTTGTGTGTCTGTACATACATAAATTGTCTGGCAGAATTTATTATTTGATTAAAAAAACTGGAAAGTTTTCAGCTGAGGTCACGGAATTGTGGAGAGAGCCGCATTTAAACAAATTCACCTACATATGCCGTGCCAGAAGTAACAAATCTCTCGAAAGCAAAATTGGTACCAAATAAGAGGAGGACGTGTCACTAAAGCACACGCAAAAATTCACTGCAGCTTGTTTTCATGGTAAAATATGAAAGGAGTGGTCGAATACAGAAATGAATGAACTCCTAACATGCGAGTACGGCAGATCGCTGTGTACATCAGTTGGGCCACATACACCAATCATTCCACCATTATCTTGTCAAAGGGACGCTTACGTAAAATTTTGCACAATCAGGCCCTGTCGCTAATGAGGAAAGTACCCCGAAAAATTGCAGGAAAGAAAGTAGGAAGTCGTGTCTCGCTGGCCACGTAGCTCAGACATGCTACTATCCGGCTACCATCTGATTCTGATCGGCAAATTTTTCTCGCGGAGAAAACGTGCAAAACCGCGGAAAAAGTCGCACTTTGGAAAAGCGCTTGTTTCTACCCATAGCGCAGTGTTTTCACCAAAAAGAACCCTCGTTTCCTGTGTGGAAGATGAGGAAGAGTAACTGGGTTGAAAGTTGGTACAATTTTGATCAAGGCGTTTTGCTGCCGTTTTAAATTTTGGAATAAATTTTGTGTTTCGCGAAAACACATATTCATAGTCTTACAACATAGTATGCTCACTAAACTATTGTACAATAGGTATTATTCTTCAAAGGTAGAGTACTACGCTCCTCTGAACTCTCTGTAAGACAAGCATCTTCACTGAGATTATTATTCAATTGACTTTACTGACTTTCCTCGTAGGAGCCAGTGAGAAAAAAAAGGATCATTGGGATCTTTCAAAGATGTTAATCACCAAAGCAATGAGCATTTTGAGTGAATTTGTCACACCAATTGTCCGCATTAGTATGAATAAGCCAGGGGTAATTAAATCCCCTCTTTTCCATCTGGGTTCTCTATGAACGCAAAGAGAAGGTAGTGATTTTTTAACTCTGTAATTATCTTCTAAACCCCTTAAATTGAGTTACTCAATAATTTTGAGAGAGTGTGTGGTGGTGCATTTGTAAAGGAAGGAGAGCGTTTTCAGACTGTATGGAAAATTTTATGGCAGAATCGAAACGGGACGGAAAAGCTCACGACTGAATAAAACGCAAGGACTTATATTATCCTACAATAGATCCTCAACGAACCTTGGGTAGCAGGTTCTCCGAAGTGAACACCGTCTTTGCGCCGACTTCGTTGATTGCAAATTCTACTGCTTCCTCTCCCAGGGTTGCGTACACTGTCACAACTGAAAGCAGACTCTTATCAGGTCTTTTCAAAACACATGGATATTTCTGAAGAACACTTACCAGGGAAACAACTTTTAAAGCAAGCAATAGCAGTTGTCATCCACTCCTCTCTGGTTTCGGCAAAAATCACAACATTGTCGTTCTTCTAAAAAGACAGAATGCTCATTTTCTAATTTCAATACTTTTTTCTTGAGAATATTTATAGGGGTTTGACCTATTAGCTCTCTAACGGCCTGCAGACTTACCTTAAGGCCCAAAGAGGATAGACCAGATGCGACAAGATTTGTTCTTCTGTCAACTTCTTTGAAAGATCGCCAGTGGTACTCTCCCATCTCCCACTGCAATTGTTTTTCATGTAATGTGTACGTCAACATGGAACATAGTGAACTTAGGATTTATGAATCAAAAAGAAAATAAACTGTATGCGAACAAGTCGATATTATGAGATACCTAGAGTACGTACATGCACCTTCGCTACGTACCATGTCCTAGAAATTTTGGCAGTTGCCATAAGTTACCAATGCCTCGCTTTTTTGATTTGAGCAGAAAAGTCCCATTTGGACATAATGTTTTTCGTTACTGATGCTTACAAAACACCATAACCATGATAAAGAGATATAATCAGTTTCACTGGAGAGGATAGTTGGAGAAACGCCGAAGAGCGCAAGTAGAAAATCAATCCCAAAGAAGAAGGATGGTAAGCCAAATATGCTGTTAGATTCCACTTTTTCAAGAACCACTGATTTCTTCCAAATGTGTTTGTAGTGTCGCTTTTATACCTGCAATCGTACTCAACCATTTCAACGGTTTCTACATAGCTCTTACCTTTTCGAAGACCTTGCCGCTCTTCTGTTTCTCCTTGTGGATCGACAGAACCTCTCGAGTGCCAAAGCAGTCATGGGTGGGGAATGTTCTGCAAGAGTAGCGTACAGAAAAAAATATGGGAAAGCAACGTGACGAATGCTGCTTTTAGGCCAACTTCCCAATAAGGATACAAGTACGGGTGCGTAATAAATATTTACGCATCAGGACGATTTTATAAATGCGACAAAATTCAGAGAAAATCTCACACGTGCGCCTCCGAAATGGAGGCCGTGTCTTGAAGTACAAAAAAAAGTTTGGAACCCCTTCCTGTGTAGGCAGCCACGAAAACGCTAGGGAAAGAGTATTGTCAGTGAAGCACCCTGTTTTTTTTTGCTACTTCATGAATAGATAAACCTTCAGGAGCTTGATACTCCTATGAGAAGAACAGTTCTAGTCCCCAATTGTCACAGGGTCTTCACTGTTTCTTCTTTTTTTTTTGAAAATCTAATCGCATATCCGCCAAAGAAATGCATCTTTGTCCCACTACAGGTACGTAATTCTTCCGTTACCAAGAGTGGATTCCTTGAAAGTCGGGTTTGAATCTGCTGGATAACCCAAGACTATAGTCCAGCCGGGATCATACATGTCTACCTCTTGCAAAATAAGAACTGTGCTCTACTTTACAGAAATACAAAACTCCTTGAGGCCCATCTGTCCTAGATCTGGGACAAACCTCACTTGATTTGCTTGCTGCGCAGAGGCTATGCGCTCCCTTGATGCCTTCGTGACTGTTTCCTCTACCCAATTCCGAACAATAGTGCAATTATTCCGGTCGCTACATGGGGCATGGGCTTTATTCTACTTTTGCATATATGGAATTTTTTCGCATTTTCCTTTTCACAGGGTGAGCGAGCAGCTTCGTAAGTGAGAATTTCTGTGAGTGCCGCCTTTAAGTAATAGGTTATGATTAATTGATTGAAGCTTACTTGACAGTCTCATTCCACTGATCTGCTATGGTTCGACAACCATCAAACGTGGTAGTTCTCAACTCTCCATCCACGGTTCTTACATGTCTCCACGCAGAGCTCGGGTCATTGCCTTTGACTGGCCTGGCCTGAAATAGTTAATGCATGTTCTTCGCTGTTGAGAAAGGTTGGAGGTAGACAACGGAAACAGTGAAGGGTCGGAAGTGAACAGCACTGTATGTGGCTGTATCTGGCTGAGAACATAGGGAGGTAATAGCACATGAGCATAGAAGGTCATCTCACAAATGAGAGAATGAGGCTGATGATTGCTGTCATCGCACAGAAACCATGATCCATCTACAGTACTCACAGTACTCACAGAAACCGTGATCCATCTACTGTTCTAGAAATGGGACGTTTTCTTGGAGAAAGATTAAACTGGAGAATATATAAGGAGAATAAATGGGAAATGAATGTCATGCCAAGTGAGATGCTGATCATCAGTCAGTACATGGTTCTCGCTTCTTCACCATTCTTCCCATGTCCACCAGAGTCAAATCTTTCGAAGTATTATAGTAAGCACCCTTTCTTGCTCTAAACTTCCGAATGGCATGATCTGGTTTACGTTCTACGGCTCCGCTCCATGACATCCAGCGACCACGACATGGTTGTATTCGAGTTTACCGCAAGAAACCTTCGCAAACCATTAGCTCGCTGTCTATTGAAAAGGTGATTCCACAGCCAAAACAAACACTAGGTTGCCGGATACTTCGGTTACAAAGTTATCGAGTCTGAAGTAATCAAGTATGATCACCCGAAAATCGCATCGGGGCATCAATTGTTCGCAACTCATTAAAATCTATGAAGAGAGCTAGCCAGAATATTCAAGCAGCGTTCGAAAGTTGGGGAATGTCCTACCAGAAAGTCATACAAGTTGGGTTGAATTTGCTGAAATAGAACAGAAAATTTGTACATAGAAAAGTGCATACCGCAAAAGGGCAGTTTATTTCATACCTGCCTGACATGTGCATACATTGTGTGTACACCCAGCCTCTACCCACCTACAATCATAACCATGGATATGAGATTACCTATTCCTTCACTGACGCATTCAGACCTTAGAGACAACCCAGACAATCTTGCGGAAATTCCGTGGAGTCGCGTTAACGTGATTTGTACATGATGGAATCAACCGTAACTAAAGTAATAAGGAACAATCGACCGAGATGGAGCGCTGAGCATTCTTACCTCACACATGTCCACAATTACAGGGGTTATGAACTACCAGCATCACTGTCACCCTCCAGCTGTAGTAGCTTTCATGCTAATGCTTTCACTGTTGGATGAAGACGTGTGCCAAGAGTGCCCGCCCTATGACTGTGCTACATATCTGCATGAGGTTTCGATTTCAAAGATAATACCAATGAATTCCTTTCTGGTTATATTGGATCAGTCTATCATACATATAAATGTCTGTTTTGAAGTATCTCTTGAAGTTCGCTCCATGGAAGTGTCGGAGTGGTCCTCATCACTTCGTCTTTCCGGAACTTTCTCAGAAATTCCAAATCAAGCCAAACTCCGCAGAAGTTCCTCAAAAATGAGTTGCATGCTGTCATACTCCCGTGGAAGTTCCGAAACGTTATCTGGGAAGCAGTAGCCCAACCCAGAACAGGTCATGTTTATTTTATGGGAAAATTCTTCTATCCATCATACTTCGAATGAGAAAAACCGTAGTTACACTCGCTGTCTTTTTATTCTCAGCATTCAAGTGATCGCTGGAAACGCATACGTACTTTTCCGCAGCCCACAACAGACAAGGACGAGTTTCCACTCGTGGGATTGGGAAGCTTGTCCACTTTCTAGCATGAGTATGTGATTTATTCTATTTAAATCTATTAAAATCTGAAAACCAGTTAAATTTCCGTGGTCACTAGAATGATCCCAAGAGAATATTTGGCCGAACACTTGTTGTATTCTTGGATAAGGCCCCTAGGACCGTGCGTAGCCTTCAAAGAAACTATGATCATAATCCCCTTCTTCCTTTTTTAGGATCATATAATGCTGCTCAACAACAAGGGTACTGTTACTAGCAGTAGAGCCCAGGAAGAGTTCCATACGACGTGACAACTACACACAACGTGTGCGAGGACGGTCTGTGTTTCGATAGTTGCGCCTTGTATCTGTGAAAACCTCATTGCAGCAGCATTTCAACCATCCCTTTATCATCCGCGGATTCCAGGTGATTCAGTTCGTGAAATACCGGTGGTTAGCCAGTGGTGTGTTGCACGTAAACATCGCTGACTGAGCCCACAGAGTCGAAACGACCGCACCAGAATGCGAAACTACGCTAGGCAAACGCGAGCTGTTTTCTTGTAACTGCTGTAGGCGCCATTACAGCAGTAACGTAAGATTGACCTGAGCGGCAGTGCGACAGCTGTGAAGAGGTCTGCTAAATTCCCCCAGCAAAACGCTGTCTAACAGTGACACTATTGAGATCGATTGGTGTTCGACGAACCCCCATTCAGCAATAACAACGACGGGAAAAGTTATTGTACAAGTGCTGACTTCTGGTCGTAAAGTGTTCTTTTGTGAACCAGAGCTGGTTCGTTATAGGCCTGACAAACAGCAAGATGATCGAAGTTGATGACCACAGATGAGAGTGCACTTGATCAGCAAAAGCATAAGTTTCGAAGTGTTGCACCTCCTTAGAACTCAATGGGTACAGAGATTCTATTATCATAAGTGGCAAACTCATAAATCGCTAGCGATAAGGTCGTGAAACAAACGACGAGGAAGAAAAATCATTACTGCGAAGAACCTTAGAGCACTTGCAGTTTTTTGAAAAACGAGAGAACAGAGACAGGAGGGATCTGGAACACCAAAGGAAAATAGTAAATTTGAAAGTAAATATCAAATTTGAAAGTAAATATGAAACTTTCAGATTCGAAATTGGTCCTTTCTTATATAGACATCTATTATTCGTCTTGAGAAGAATTCGCTATTTAAATCCTGATATATGTACTGGCACCCACGACTACTAACTGCTTTTTGGATATGGGATGAGAATCTGGTCAGGAATCTTTTTCAACAACCAGAGTAAGAGAAAATCCTGATGAATAACTGGGATCGCTTCGTGCACAGTGGATCCTGCTCCTCTCGGCACTAATATTCGATGATTTTTTGGTTTCGGGGCACCTATTAGTGTATATGAATGAATGAATGAATGAATGAATGAATGAATGAATGAATGAATGAATGAATGAATGAATGAATGAATGAATGAATGAATGAATGAATGAATGACGTGCATGAATGACGTGAATGAATGAATGAACAAATGAATGAATGAATGAATGAATGAATGAATGAATGAATGAATGAATGAATGAATGAATGACGTGCATGAATGACGTGAATGAATGAATGAACAAATGAATGAATGAATGAATGAATGAATGAATGAATGAATGAATCAATGAATGAATGAATGACGTGAATGAATGAATGAATGACGTGCATGAATGACGTGAATGAATGAATGAACAAATGAATGAATGAATGAATGAATGAATGAATGAATGAATGAATGAATGAATGAATCAATGAATGAATGAATGACGTGAATGAATGAATGAATGACGTGCATGAATGACGTGAATGAATGAATGACGTGAATGAATGAATGAATGAATGACGTGAATGAATGAATGAATGAATGACGTGAATGAATGAATGAATGAATGAATGAATGAATGAATGAATGAATGAATGAATGAATGAATGAACTTATCGAGTTTGTGGAAGGTTTCAATGGATTTACAAAGTATAGCTCTCTGACTCAACCAAGGTCCAATGTTCATCGTGATTCTTGACAAATGACTATATCACTGCAATGCATCTAAACTTTTTTTTAAAGTCGCAGCATCAAAGAGCTTCCGTCTCTGGTGATCATTGGTGTGTTTCTGGACAAATTGTCCTGCTACACTTTAGTGATTGTGCGCTTCTTCATAGCGAACATCAGTAAATCGCAGTGTAATCGGTCGCAGTCGCATTATGTTTTAACATTTCCTGGAGTCTATCGTTATTGTTAAAGCGAATTGTGTGGATAGTGACGTGACTAAGACTCCGCTGTAATAGACTGAATGTGCCGAACTGAGCTCTTCACCATTAGGATGTCAATAATAACTTGAGCAGAAAAAATACGAATGAGCTGTGATACAACTGAGATTTATGTACATGTATCCAGAATAAATCCCACTGATACTTCATGTGCGAAAGAAAAATCCGGGAAAAATCGGAGACGTTCTGTGTGCAAGTGGTTCTACAGCGCACATATTAGATTTTCTGGTTTCAAGAATACTTTCCTATTCTCTACCTGTGCAGTAATAGTGAACTGGTAGAACTTATTCTGGCAACAATGTACCGCATCTTTCACCCTGAACTTCTTTTTCAAGAGTCTCACAAGCCTTCCAGCATGTCACCAGATACTCGCCACCGGAATGTTAGTTTGCCGACTGTTCATTGATCTGGCGTTGATAACGTCAAAAGATGTGAACATCACTCGAGGACATTTTCCACTGCAAAACAACGGCTGAGTAGAAGCAGGCGGGCTCCTGAGTTTGCCAGGACTGCCGCAGTTATTCTGATTTTGAAAATTTTGGAGAAAAGGGTTAAAAACTGTGCACCCACATGGTTAATCATGCCGATTATATTATGTTGGTGCAAAAATAATGCGCTTTTTCAACCCTTTGATTCCTGAGCCTATAATTTGCTTCAAAATTAAAGTTCCAACCAAGCTTGGAACCTATACAATCTGCAACCCTTTAGCAATGAGTTCCTGTACAGTGACCACGAAGTGCTTCAAGACGGGCCTTCTATAATCGACAAACACCTGGAAGTCAATTTTGGTACCACTCCAGTCTTCGAAGGAATTCTGCTGGATGAAGTCGTCTAGATATTCTAGGAAGTGAGAGCAGCGAGCGAGAGGTTTGCTGATTATAATGTATGAGGCACAGCTTGCTGACCTAGTTGCTCCAGCCTGTGGAGTTTGTGGTGTGCGACATACGGCTGGACGGTACAGAATAGAAGATTCTTGGAGCGACTACAGTGGTTTTCAAGGGAAATGAATAGGCAGGTGCATTGAAAATGCGATGTATCAGAAGTTCGAAATCGGCAGAAACGAGTATGTAACCAATGTTGCGGAACGAATGGAGGAAACACGTTGGAATGTAGCAGAGGATAAATTGCCTGTTTGTATCCTCGTGTCGAAAATGGAAAGGCAGCGTTTCAATACGCTGCTTTTCATTTTTCGCTTGCTATCTCCGACTTCTGCAGGGGTGGCCATTTTTTTCTTCGCGGGAGCGGAGACCCCGAACATTCAGAACTGCTTTAGCTATCGCGGGGAATTTTTTACTTTTCAATAACCATTCTTTCCAGCGAACGGTAGCCAAAATTTCGTCACCAATCAAGAAATCCAGAATGTTACACAGGCAGAGTATTACATACGAACAGAACTGATGAAACTGTGTTTTGGAGAGAATCCCCAAGGTGCATTCGCTGTATTACTTTACTATAGCTTTGAGCAGTGCTTGTGTGACATCACTTACCAGAACGGGGCCTAAAAACAGCTAAGCAACAAATTTGTTTGCCAGCAAACACGGTTTCTTATCAAAGATCGGGCGCCGAACCGGTTCTATGACCACAACGACCGCGTCGTTCCAGCGATTCACACACACACACACACATGGCCTTGCGATGAGAGACAACTATCTCGATCAAAAAATCTCAGCGTCAGAGAAGCAAGCGGAAACAATGGGGCGGACGTGCAAAGGTTGGATCGGGCATCCACTGGCCAGAGACAAATGAACCTCACCTTCAGCCTGTGCGACATGCTCAGTTTTTCGGATGGATCCGCGAAAATCTTGAACGGAATGAACACAATCACATCGTACACGAAGAATAGTATCTGAAACAAGGCTAATAAAATATGATTCGAATAGATGTGTAGCACCGCTCTTTGTGGGGTAAACAGTTCGGACCATTGACTTGTAATCGTTAGTGTTGTTGTTAAGCTGATTGAGGGAGCCATTTCCTTCACGCAATTTTTTAATGAGGAAAGCTCCCCATAAAACTTCATGGTCGGGCTGACCCTACAGACCAGGCTTCCTTGATAGGCCTTCTTCATGCTATGTACATAGAAACTGAGTCAATATACTTAGAAAAGTTGCTTACTTCACGTCAATCAAAAATAACTCTATCGAGTCCTAATATAGACATTCGTGAAAGAGCTGTGTAAACAGCTGTGTTATTCACAATTCCAAACTACCAATAGAGACACGACAGAATGAGCTGATCTCATACATAGGCTTTGAAAACGTACACAAGAATATCGCAATGTGATTTCAAACAAAACAAACCTTAAGAAGAAAAATAATCACAGAAATATATACAGGTCGTTCCTTCCCATTGAGCTCTTCACTTATACCGTTGTCGCTCATTGCTGGAATACGCACAAATTCTTTCAGGAGCAAAATATTCACTTCGGCATAGAGAGCACAAAACGTCAGGAGGGAACGAAAGAGATAATAAACATTTCTGGAGGAAATTTCCAGATTTCGGAAGGAATTTGAGGTAACCATGCGAAAACACAACACCGTACGTACCTCCACGAAAATTCGTGGGCAATGTTCGACCTGAAATGAAAGCGATGTGAACTGGCTCTTGGGAACAAGGTACATACGAGAGAACAAAGTGCGATCACATGGGAGGGG
>JARK01000127.1:33250-59117 GCA_000688135.1 Ancylostoma ceylanicum | reverse complement strand
TTAATTGTTTGAAGAATTATGAAACGAAGCAGCGAGTAACACGGATTCTGGACAAAATGAACATTTTCTGGAACAGTTCGTATTTGCGTTGATAGTTACAGCGATTGTGCTTTGACTCAGCTACGAAAGACTCTATTTTGCAAGAATTTAACAGCACACGCAGTAAAAATAAGAGAATGACTTCTTGGTCTTATACTCGGAGATTATAGAATACTGAGAGGCGCTTTCAGGCTGCTTTTTACTGCAAATGTTTCTTCTTCCGATCCAGAACGACTTTCTTCCGATCAGATCTGCTTTTCTTCGAGAGGTAAAGTAGTGGCAGGGCAGTGATCAACAGGAGCTGATCGAGACGCACTACGCTCTCAACACACGGCTATTACACATCATAAACGCCACACCATCGATTCATTAGCATTCACCAAATTATGACGAGCTATCTTCTGGATATTCGGCTATCTGCTACCTCGTGGATGGGATGGCGAGGACGTGCTTATCAAGCTCCCGTACCCCCGTGCCCAACCTGGGACGAGAAAATTTCGAGAGTCGATTGACTCGGGGAAAACAACTATCGCAAAGTGTTGTAATGTGAGAATGCAGAAGACCTCCGATAGTGAAAACAGCGCAGACACATAGAGTTGCAAAACATCGGTATATGTATTGAACGATGTCCTGTACCTTTCATGAAATGTGAAGACGCGGTGTCGAACCCTTCCCCGGATTTGATGGATGGGTTTGTTGGCGAGGAAGAAGTCCACCGCAAAACTAATGCACATGTATGCATATGTATCTCAATTAGGATTTAAACTTGGTTCAATTCTTGCCATTGTAGAATATTGGTGAGAATAGAAACGTATTAGATACGTATACTCAAAATAGAACGATCAGAAAAGAGAGCAATACAACCCTAGAGGAAAGGTTTCCTCTTTTTTCGGATGTCAAATGCATCCCGAAATTTCTAGTGAAACTGATCAAATTAGTTAGTTTCAATCGGGCTAGAGAACATTTATAGAAAGTGACATCTTATTTTCCTGTTTTTCCTAACTGTTCATTTCAGCCACTTCTAGTAGAATGTTTTGAAAACAATAATAAAAACGCGAGGGACGATGAATAGTTAGGCACGTGAGCAGCAACATTAGGAAATTCACAGTGAGAACAAGTATCTTCGAAAAAGAAAGGTTGAAAGGCACCACAGTCAATTCGCGATCTCAAAGGACTTTTTGGCAAAGGAACAATCAGCGGGTTGAAAAAAGGTTCATTTTCATATAACACAAGCTTCAGAGATGAAGAAGGAAGGGGTTATGTATCAAATTTGAACAAGCAGGGAAGACTTGAAACCATTCCACAGGCGTTTTCGCTCTAAAAGAGCTTGGAAAAGGTCGGGAACTGGCTGGATGGGTTTTGAACGAAATTTCAGACAACAACAAAGCCAAAAAGTCCAAATTTTCATTGAATTGCTACAGCGCACCCAACAAACTCCTTTCCGGATTGGATCTTCTCAGTCTCTCGCCCTCTTTTACTACTGTCGAATCTTTCTTCTACATCTATGAAGCTTGCGTCGCTGAATATGAACTTCTTGAACCCTCTTCCAACTTGTTCCTTCGCTAAAAAGCCCATTGAGATGGGCTGCAGTCCGACATTTCTCAAAGTGGTAGAGCACAGCATGGCTTGCGTGGATATGATCCACAAAGCACGTGTACGTACTTTAATGAAAAAGAGGATTACAAAAAAAAAGATTTTGAAAGACGTCATCTTGAGGAAAAAAAGGAGAGTAGCGGGAAAAAATCTCAATAATCGTGCATCATTATATGGTAAAGTCCTTGAAGAAGGGTAGCAGTTCCCAGCACTAGCTCGTAAAATAGATGCCTCCAATCCCGAAAAAAGTGGAACAGAAATCGAGCGAGTTAAACCGAGTGAAGCGGCCACAAGAAGCGCTTTCACTAACTGAAGGATTGCTTATCTATGACGATAGTGGCTAGCAGACATTTGACCCGGCGAACTTGATTCGATTTTTGAATCGTCAGATTTTGAATGGATCGAATTCCGATACACTACACACTAACACCGGCTACCACGCCATCTCAATGATAGGCTATCTTGGTATCAACTCATCGAAAAATACCGAAATAAAAGAAGACTTGAGTCATTTGATCAAGTCCGCATTTTCGATTCTGTTCAATGCTTAGTGGCTGACCGGAAAGTTTCTTTTTTTTTTTCAGAATTCCTTATGGAAACTCGCTAGTTTATAACAAACTTTTCGTTAACCCTCGAACTACCATAACCCTATGGAACTTATCTGCAACAGTTTCAAACGCTTATACACAAATTCTACGGAGTTCAACGGTTGCTCCCATTGGACATGTTAAATTGTGTTGGAGAGAGCCACGTTGTTGGACTTCCTTAGTTTCCGTTATCATCGGGGTAAACAAGATGGAACTGAAGCGATAACAGGCATAAGGCGTTTTTGAACCTGATTGCAGATTTAGCCCCGGTTACTGGTTGATATTCGCACTTTCTAGGGCGGTTTTTGTACATGAAGTAGAAGAAAAATTATTGTCATTTGGTGTGAGGAAATCTACAGGGAATATGTTCTTCATGCCAGATTTTCCTTAAACTAACTTGCAAGCTTTGGTTCGTTTGACATACGTAGTTGCGGACTTCATCAGCGCAACCGCGACGCGTGCTAGGATTTCTACTTCGCGCTGCTGTGGGTGGCTAATAGCAGCGATAATATTTTTTGTTGTGGTTGCTAAGATTAGCCTTAGCTGCAAAGAGAGAGAGAGAGAGAGAGAGAGAGAGAGAGAAAGAGAGAGAGAGAGAGAGATAGCATTCCCAGAACTCTGCGCGCTGTTGTAAAAGTCCACAAATTTACAAGCTCGACTGACATTTACTGTTCAAGATTTTTTTCGCACTTTATTGTTAACATTCTATTGCATTATTTGTAAGTTTCGTGAAACTCTCGCGAAGTTACAAGTGAAAAAGTTTGCAAGCACAAGAGTGCTTGTTTCCGGATTGCCATGAAAATATATTTACATAGAAAGTGTACCAGAATAATGCTTACACCGTTCGGACATTTATAACTGGAACACAAATGGAGGACAGAACGGACCTGCTTCCACACCATTTACAGGGGTGTCAAAAAGCATCCTGCTTTCCTTGCTTAACTCTTTTTCTCCAAACTTTAGGATTCTTCGTGAGAAAAGTAGTCTTTCAAAGTAACATGTCGAGGATTTCGGCGCTTTTTTCTGCCTTGACCATGGTGGAACTCTCATGCTTCAGGGTAGCTCAGCCTCCCACGCGTCAAGAAGTCCGTCACGCGAGAAATCGGATCCAAATTATTGAATAACCCGCCATATTCAGAGGGGAACACTCGAGCAGATTTCGCCAGTTCTCTGTGCATTTTTTCTTTCCGTACTGAAATTCATCTCCAAAATAAATGAATGAGTGTTAGCCACTTGCGTTTGGCAGCTTTTGTCGATTCGAGCACAATCCCCTCGAATTTACATGAAAGGTAAGCGAATTGTGCTGGAGTTGGTCTTAATGGTGATTTCAAGCGGAATCTACTAAAACCTACCAAAATAGTGAGCGGGATCTGCTCGATTTTGCAATTCGCGTAAAATCGAGCAGTTGCGTATCTTACTTTCATTCTTCTGGTAATTTTTCACCAATTTCTGTCATTGCTTCTTCACCTTCAGATGTTCGCTACGTTGAAAAAAAAAACGAAATAATGCACCCATCACCATTACAAAAAAGTCGGTAGAGTTGTCTGATGCATGGGAATGTTGCTTGTTGATTTGAGGGAAATTCGCCATCTTAGTTTACGGAGCATCTTAATGGGTTGTATTAAACTGTTGCGAAAATCATTTCTCCTCTGGCCAATTCGAGATACATCAGCATAACTCATTAAGTTTCCGGTAAGGTTTTCTTTCCTCTTCCGAATGCTTCCTGAACTTGCTGGTTGCTCCTTCCCTTGGATTTTTATAGAGTCGCAAAGAAATTATTAGCCAACACGATTTTCGTGTAATCATTGTTGATGTTTCAAACTCGATCATTTTGAAGCGAAGGTGTCCGGCATTCCCGTGTCCGGTCCAACTCGGAATAACCCTCCCAAGTGATAGTGAGCTACTGGTTTGTTAAGGTTTCTTACGACCATTTCAAACTCGAATACAATTATGGTCGCGGTCGAAGGATGTCACGTGACGATCTAGCCGGCAACCGTAGAACATAAGCTGGATCACACCAATCGGACGTTGAGAGCAAGCAGATCTTCATCATGTTAGTGTTTCAGACATTCAACTTCAATCGACATGAGAAGAAAGGTGAAGAAGTGAAAACCTCATGATCTGACTGATGAGCAACGTCTTACCCGATATGACACCTTCCCTAATCTAATTTTCCGCCCCAAGAACGAATCACTTCTAGAACGCGTTATTACTGTTGATGGAACATACGTAGTTCCTGTTACAAAATCACCGAAATCACCTTGATTGGAGGGTTTCTAAGGAAGATATAGCAAAACGACCGGAGCAAGGTGACTCCTCGGAGCGGCCGTCGGTTTTCAATGTCCCGTAGGCAGCATTGTAATCTAGGCTGGGAATATTCTGGTGTCCCCATACCTCAACGTTAGGAACATGCAAAATGATGTTGTTGGTACAATACATTGTCAACACCAATGTAAAAAGAACTGGTCTACATACAAATGTCAGGCACCTTACTAGTGAGGTGCTGTGCGCTAGCTAGAGTCATTCTTCTTGGAGGAACGGTCAGGTATGAAGATATGGAACGCTGTGGAAGGTAGGATAGAACCGGCTGCTATCCAAGTCCAGCCAAGATCGAAACTGCGATTCAAAATTTGAGAGGAAACCATAGAAGTTCGCGTATCTTCACTACTAAGCCAATGTGAAGGATACCACAACTGATAGTTGTCGACGTATTCCATACCATACATAGCGGTAAAAATGATGTATCGCTATCAATGTCTAACATCCTTCACAGCGTTACCTCTAAGGTAAATGACATTATAATAGCTCTTGGCAGCTGATATCAGTGTTCAAAATATTAGCTTTGAATTAGTGCGGACGATATTTCGAAAGCTGACAATTGTACTGTTTTACTGTACTTTGCACAGACGAGTACAATCTTCCAGCAGCAAAAGACTAGCAATCACCTTGAAGGCAGCACCCATGGTAATCTTCGTCTCTAAGCTTCTTAGTGTTTTCGATGCTCAGGCATAAACCCAACAATTCTGCGACCGCAGTGTTGTACGTGACTCTTTCTTACTCGAGGTATGTATTATAAGTACAACTCCACCCCTACATCTCTACATTTTTTAACCCGTTGGTACGAGTTGTTGCGCTTGATCCAGAGGTGAAATACGCCCTTGGAACGCGGCCAGTGTCAGATATCAGCTATTTCGTAATGGTTTTCTCTAGCTTCTTCGAGCATTTGGTGCATTCCTTCTCTTCCCTTTACCTTTCGGCAAAAGGCTTGATCCCATTTCTTTCTACTTCTTGCAAACTATCATCGACGATTCGATGATCCTCATACTATTCATGCTTACTGCTCATATCGTACCTCATGTGGAGGGGGCGGGACTGACCCGTCTAGTGCTCGAGATAATATTCACTCGTCAGAATGATGCTGTAAGCCGTAACAGGCAGTCGTTACTCACACTTCTCACTCTCTCTATCTCATCCACTCCTGTACAGTATAATAAACATCCACTGAACCACCGCGTAATTGCACATACGGACGAGATAAGTCCAAGAGTCTAAGGCGCCATCATACGCCAAACAAGTCGCCACACAAACGTTACCCACTATTCGCTCGTTGTGCAACTTCTTGTGCAAAATTCTACTTTGACTTCGTTCCATATTTTTGGGTTATTATGAGACCTCTTCCTTTCTCAGTGGCATGTCTGTTTGTTGCTGCGTTCCCTGTGAGAATTATCCTTCCTCAAAAAAGGCGCAAAAACATCCACATATAGTCTTTCCAAAATACTTGCCTCCCGCTACAGTGCGCGACGACTGAGCCACGTCGCAGTACGTATGATAATGCATAGGAGGCGCGGCGCGGCTTAGCAGACAGGCGGTGGATGCCGGAGGCAAGTATTTTTCGAAACGACTGTATGTATGGTCTGTAAAAAAACCGGCGGACTCCGGCTGGGCGTGGCGCCGCTTCGCAACGTCGGTCGATATCGTAGATCATCCGTTTTTCCCTAGAATCTCAGGCTGCCGATCGGAGGGCGACCGCGACGCGCACACCTTCCCCCCGAACCGGAGTCCGCCGATTTTTTTATTGAGTGTAAGTACATATATGCGCGACAAAAGAAGTGGCGACAGGGGCACTATCGATTTTTTTCCTATCGGTCAACACTCCATAGCTCACGCAACTCAAACCAACCTGTGTTGAAGCAGTAAATAGGAGACAGTAGTTAACGAAGTTTTTCTCATATTGGCAAGTTTTAGAGACTTAACAGTGTTTGATGCACTCGAATACTTTCGATTACACCGGCATATCGAAGTCGGTAGTTTTTTATCTGTGCTGCCTTCAAAACAAGCATTGAAGGCGATGCAACAGTAAGCCAAGACAAAGAGAAGCTTACACACAACTGTGACAAAAGGCGGACTGAAGAAAAGTGAAATAGACGATTTGTAGGGCAACTGTATGTGGTAAATGCTCATGCAGTTTGCTTTTTTTTTGGTGGAGTAGGGAAGACCATCGAGAACTCAGGAGGCGTTGCGGTACAGAAAAAATCATAAAAACGCAAGTCAGTGAGGCGAAAGTTAGGCGCACTTACGCAGAAACTCTCAGCTGATCGTCCATGAGTTCAGTTCACCAGTCCATCTAGGAGCAACACCGCGAACTCGACAAGCTGGTTATACTTATTGGCACTGCTCGACCGGTGTGATGAGTGTAGATACAGTGGGCGTTGATGGCGGTGACCCGTCCGCGGCCTCGAAAAGCACGCTGCGCGACCGCGCCGCTCACGATAGAATCGTAGCTGCGGTGGCGAATCTGGGTTTTCTTGATAGTTGTTCATCACATTTGATGATATCTACTAAGAAAACTATCTGACTATCAAGAAAACCCCATAATTTCATGTCCTGGAGACGGTTCCTGGTCGAGCGGCGCGGTCGCGCCGCGTTCCTTTCGAGGACGCAGACGGTCACCGTCATTGACGCCCACTGTAAATGTTTTCTCCTCTGTTTTATAGAACCGAATGAAAAATAATGCGAGCGAATGCAAACAGCGTCTGCCAAAGATACAAATTCTCCAAAAAGCAGCAGCTACATACGACGGCTTAACAGAGCAAGACTATCAAATCGACACCATCCCAAATCCTTAAACTTGACGCAGAGAAATTTTGAATTTTTCAGAGGCAGTTAAAGAGGATTCCTTGAAAGCGCTTCAATGAACACTATGTGAAATACTTGTTAACAAGCTTAATTCAAGCTTCCACTAAATAAATTAAGACGGCTTAAGAATAGAGCATCATTAACGTTGAATGCATGAAATAGGTCAACAGAATGGAGTCATCAAACGACAGTGAAGAGCGAATAGGACCAGTTGCTGCAAATCTTCTCATTTATGAGCTTTTGCAAGCAAAGAGTTAAACGCCGACCATCATCAAATCAAAACAACTCCGACGAAACACGTTGTTTGCCCGTACCTAATAGAATAGTATGAGGACAATAAACTGTCGGCATAACATACCTAACCAACAGTTTAAAATTCTTTATACCAGTAGGTTGCAACCATTGGTATCTGCTGTGGAAGCCATCTTCAAATTTCTGCTCCTGGCTCTCGGGAAAGGGGAATTATTGGGCTGCAAAACGAATGCGCTGAGCTGTGAACTATGAATTTGATCCTTATCAATAATCAAAATGTTGTTGAAGACATGTGTCCAACTATTTGGAGTAACACACTTCTCATTAGTTTCATGAAAACGGAGCGAGGAATTCCGCCGCAGTCAGCTTACCAGGACCAAAACGACCTTGCTTGTTTCACAGGGAGTGACATCTGAATGAATGGCCTTGAGGGCACTGTCCTACTACCTCATCTCGCTTGTTGGTGGTATCAACAGATCTCTCATCTCCTTGCCACGCTGATTCCAACTATGTACACGAAAAGTACCAAAAGTAGGGAAAACCCCCGTTTTTGAGATGTTCCACAGTGTAGGATCCAGGACCGCCGGTGCAGCTGGGCTCTGCGAATGGTCAGTCCACCTAAGTAGCCACTCATAGAGCCCGTCCCCACTGCCTACTCCAGGTATGACGCCCTACACCCCCGGAAACAAGGTGGGACACTACCTTTAATCACTTTCATGACGTATGGATAAGGGACTTCATTCGGAATCCCACATGCGTTTTTTCTTTCATTTTTAAGATGTATGGGTACGTGATAAACGAGTGAGGAAACTTCTTTTTTCGATCAACAGGTAAGGAACCTTGAGCAACCTCTGGATAGCACACAAGGAGTGGCTCCGAGTGAATGTTGTTTGACCAGTCAAACAAATTATAAAGCCGAAAACGAAACTATGCCGTATAAAGCATTTATGATAGTAAAGAGACATGATTGGTGGGTTCTTATGAACAGAACTAATCCGCAACACTCACGTTGAGCATCAATAACATGAGAAGTCAAAATTGACCATCACGTTCTTTTTGCGTTCGAATAAAACAGAGGTAATATGTAGCTTTCACTGTTTGGTAGTTTTTTCCTTTTAGATGAGTCATCTGTGCAGGAAAGCAATGGTCACCGCCGTCACACTTTTTCAGTAGGGCTCACATGAAATTCAAGCCAATATGTGAGGGCTCCGCTAGCTTCAGAGACTGCCACTGACTTTGCAAGAGAAGCATGGATAAGGAAACAGGGCTGGTTCACGTGCTACTGCTGCTCGTGCTGTTGTGCAAACTAAAGGTGGTCTAATCTACACTGAAGAAATGATATAAATCGTTGCTAACCTCTAAGCATCCAACAATAACAACAGCTGACGTGAGGAAACAGGAAATGACATGAGACAGTGTAACGCTCTAGGAAAGACTAAACACACCATCGGAAATGTTTCTTTTACATCCAAAGGTTGTTTTTTGTAAATTTACGATGGAGTTCATAGATTGCATGAGGTTCTTCGTCTGCAACATTCAGCTGTATTGACACAGCGATAATTCAACAGATAAGAACAGAAGTGTGTAGAGTCGAAAGCTGCCACTCAAGAATCGACAACCATGGTTATTTAGCGTTTCAAAGTGTTTACGTTTCGTGAATTGAAGAGACGTGTACTTAAAGAGTGCACATGGTGGTGTCAAGTGAAACAAGCTCAGAGGCAAGAGCTATCGAATTCTACTCCTCGAACAGCTGGCACGAATTTCTCGAACGAACGGACATTCTTGACATTCACCATATATTTTCAAGAGATTACGCCCAAAGACTATGTAGCTCTAGGTCGAAACCACTCTGAATTTCTGGACTATCCCCCCCCCAACTTATTCATCCGTCAGCCCACAACTGTTATCAAACCCTCAGTGCGCCCTCTGTGTTTGGAGAACCCACGGTGGGACCACCATTCGCCCACCATTCGCCTATTGCTAACACACGTTGCCATTTTCCCACGTTTAAGCCACAATTTCCCCACCTTTAGAGTGGGCGTCGATGGCGGTGACCCGTCCGCGGCCTCGAAAAGCACGCAGCGCGACCGCGCCGCCCACGATAGAATTGTTGCCGTGGTGGCGACTCTGGGTTTTCTTGATGGTTTTCCATCACACTCGATGTTAACTAATGAGAACACTAACTGACTAGCAAGAAAACCCCATATTTTGACGTCTCGGAGAGAATTCCTGCTCGAGCGTCGCGGTCGCGCCGCGTGCTTTTCGACGCCGCAGACGGGTCACCGCCATCAACCCGCGCTCTAGCTCGTCTAAAGACCCATCCCTCTGGACTGTGCTTGCAGTAAATCCAGCTCAAATGCAGCAACTACAGAAATTTTCGTGCAAATTTCATCCAAAAAGTGAGCGAGATCTGCTGGAATGCTTCTATTCTCGGCAACAGCCTAGGCAGTAACACCGCCGTGAGTCCACAACAAAAACATTGCTCATAGCATAGAAGTGCAAGTGTTTTGGGTGTTTTGCACACCGAAATCCAAATCCAGTCCTCAGACCTATAGAGAAGACCTTCCTCATTGTCACTGTTCCCATTTGACGTGCTCCGTACATTAGGATAGCTAATTTTCCTCAACTAAACATGGAGTTATTCAAAGGCAGCATCTTTGGTAGATCCATGCGGACTGCAACACCTCCGGATGCATGAGCAGCACGTTCTGCTCAAGAAGAACGTCGATATCCACTCCCTCAACCCAAAAAGTAGGCGTGGCGATGGGGCTTCCATTTGCAGTCAACCTCCATGAATGTCTGAGAATGTTTCTGTTGAACGGAAATAATGAAGCACGTGTGACTTTTGGTTATGCATTATGTAATCTGGAAATGTGTCGATAAGAGTCCGGATTGGTGCAAGACTGTGGGAGTAACCAACTACCCGAATAGAGCACTCCGGCCTACTCAAAAACTCTACCATTCAAAGGTTAAAAGGAGAAACTTGATGTGGTGGGAATACCTGTAGGATGAATCTCAGAGGAGCTCTACGATCAGCAAGTCCTCGAAAATGTTTACCGGACTTCTCAACAGTAGAAATAATAATTTTGCAATAACTCTGTTATAATAAATTTGTGCTAATTTTGCAAGATATGTATGGTATTTTTGCAAGTGAGTGTTCCCTGCCGTTAGCGCGAGAAGGAGGATCTGGTCTACACGTGGCCGCAGTGAAACTTTGCAACCACGAGTTGAATGGCAACGAACGATTGCAAAAGTATGAGTCATCAGTAATATGAAGTAAAAAAGAGAGTGAAGATGATGTCAAAGACTCAAAAAGTAAAATAAAAATCAGTTCGCTTTGCAAAAAAGTGTTGACAAGACGAGGATGTCCTAGACCGATATGCTATCAGTGGGCTTTCACTCTAACTTGCTGTGCTTCATTCAAACACTATCAGCAAGGTCAGCCTCGAATATGGGGGAGGGCAGAAGGACGGCGGGTCGTTCAAATGACACACCACAATGGGGCCTCCTCGTTGTTAAATAGTAATGATA
Source organism: Ancylostoma ceylanicum (assembly GCA_000688135.1). Lineage (NCBI taxonomy): Eukaryota > Metazoa > Nematoda > Chromadorea > Rhabditida > Ancylostomatidae > Ancylostoma > Ancylostoma ceylanicum. The sequence continues at coordinate 47,979 of JARK01000127.1, read as the reverse complement.
TAATTTTCTTCTAAGGAATCGATCGGTATCATAAAACCGATTTATTCATGATACGCACCTGCAACCAATCGTGCGGATGGATTGACGTATTCAGGGCTTTTGTCTTATCATTTCCATGGAAGGCGCCCAAGCACTAGCCTTGCCTCGAATACACCAAATAGATGAAAGAAATAAATTGCTCGATGTATTCATGTCGAAGGTTCTCCAAATTGATCAGAAAGCAACGCTGTCTGCTCTACTCACCCAAAGCCAGCAAGTCCCACATTTGTATACTTATACAGTGCGCGTCAAAACGTTACGTCCAACCTAGAAATTCGTCGTTCCTGGAGAGGATAGAAATTCCACGAGAATCGGTGATTTCTATCGCTTTCGGCGTGCTTAGAAACTGCGGAAACCTCCGCTAGGTCTTCACTAAGTGGTCTTCTAGTTTTTTTATTCGTTTTTGGCGGGAAAAATGAGGCGGTTCAAAACTTTGCACCTGCCCTAAAAAAAGCTTTTTTTATCACGATAAAAATAGGCGATATCTAAGAATAAGCATTTCTTGGGTCCTGTTTTGCTAATTACTGTTCCAAATAGGCAATCCCTCGTAGCGGTGACAAAGTTGTTCATAATCCTCTCTGAGTCATGTAGACGCACAGTTGGAGCAAATTGTCTCCTCGAGGCTTTGTAGGTGATGTTTTTGATCTCTACTGCCATGGATCTCGTCAGCAACTATGACATACAGGTTCTCGATGGAGACTGAATTGCAGAAACAGGCAAGCTATGTAGCTCATAGAGGTGGCATTGAAGGACTGCGATATGACCAGGAAGGGTGTTCCGAGTCGTGATCCGGGAGGAAAACGAAGCTGTGTTAAAGGTGATATGATAGCAAATGCCTTTGTAGATTACTGCTATGGACAGCTGAGTCCATCCAAATCAGATCTTCGCAATTACGAAGTTATAGGTCTGCCCTGATCAACGATTTTCACCCTGCAAGTGTTGTGACAATAAAAAAACCTCCCACTTCGCCCATACCGCCCATACATCACTTGAGTCATGCAAGATTCAGTAAAGAAAGCTATGGCCTAACTTCTATTACCATGAGCGGATTGAGCATTCAATGTTATGAGTGGAATCTTGTATGTTGTTGAACACCACAAAAAATGCCGCCCAAGCCCACGTGTTGTTCATGTTGCACCTGACAAAATAGCTTGGACCCCAAGGGTGGTGAGGGGTGGACCGGAAACCAGGCTTTATCTTTCTGTCTTAAAAGTTCTCAAACTATGATATGTGTGAAGACTGGACGATTTGGAAACAGTCAAAATCCTGCTCAGATTTTCTCAGCCGACATTGTAGAGGAGGAGGACAAGACAGGTGATAATGCAGTCGTGTTGGCGTTATGTCTTGAAGTGTTTCCTTTTCCATTTATACTTATTGAGGACATTCATGGAAGTATCGGCTAACCTAGGTTCTTTAGAAGATTTTCTTCTGTTCGCACTTGCTCAGAGAAGAGCTTACTCAGTCAGTGACAGGGAAAATACCTTATGCATTGATTCGGAATGTTCCACAAGGTTTTCCACGGTCTGCATGAACGCTATAACATCCCTCTATATCGTTTGCATGTTTGTACGCAATTCTTATCCTCCGTGACATTTTTCAAGAGCGAGCGTAAAGTTTTGAACTGCCGTATTCTTCTTTTAAGACCTAGTGAAAGTTTCTGGATATTTTTTAGCCAGTTGAAAACGATAGTAAATGCTATTACTCGGGAAATTTCGATACTCGTTCCAGAATGGCGAATTTCTAAGGTGGACGAAAAATTCTGACGAGCACTGTATGTACATCTACCAGTGGCGGCCTCAGAGAGTGGGTGGAAAGTAGGGGGGGGGGGTGCTGGAGACGTGGGAAAAAATTTAGGTCTCCNATAGAAGGACGATAAGCTGAAGGAGAAGGTTCGGCGCAAACTGAGCGAGTACCAGATTGATCTTCGTTGAGAGATCTGCTTCACGCCCTCGTAATGGAGAAATTGCGATCGAATCCCCAAATGTTTTGTGATGCACAGTGAAAGGTAGACCTTACTCGACAACCAAAAGTGCCTTGCTCAACAACTGAGGGAGAAAGAAGCATCGAGAAACTGTGAGAAACTAAAGCTACACCAGACAAAGGTTACGGTGACTTTATGGAGGTCTGCTGCAAAACGCTTTCGCTACAGACCATGGAATATCTTACCGCATAAGTGTACTGTTAGGATATTATTGAAATTGACCGGAAAATCCACTGTGTGAGCCCGGTCGTTCCCAATAAAATGGATTCTCCACTCCTAGACAGTGCTGTCCAGCCACATGCCCCATGCCAGGAACTCTACAGGCTGGAACAACTACGGCAGGAATCTCTGCCTTACACATTATAATCAGCAAGCCTCTCGCTCACTGACCACCACTTCTTGGAGCATCTAGACGCCACAATCCAGGAGAATTTTTTCGAAAACTGAAGTGGTACCAAAATTGACTTCCGGAGGTTCATCGGCCCTAGAAGGCCTAGGTTGAAGTGCTCTGTTGTCGGAGAACATCTGTTTTATTGCCAAAGATTTGCCGATTATAAAGGTTCTAAGCTTCATTGAAGACATTAGTTTTGAAGCGAGTTATGAGCTCCGGAAATGAAGGGTTGAAAACGCGCATTATTTTTGCACCAACCTAATATTTGGTGACAGCCGCAAAAGTGAGGTGTGACCGAGGCACGAATAGATGCAGAACGTTATTTTGCATCATGTACTGTTTTTTATTTTGAAAAATATCCACTCTGAAAGCAATTATACAAAAATCCCGCAAATCCCGCGAATCCCGCGAAAATTTTCACATTCTACCGTCGCGACTGTATGATAAGCCTATTAAAACGATATTGGACAACTCGTCCAGCAACCATATTCAAATTTGAGGACATATAGAATAATTTTGCTTGAACGTCGCACGAACAGATATCACAGGGCGAGATGGTCGTTTGTATCCAGCGGGGCTGGGATTTACGCATGTTCAGCCTCGCCAATTAACGTATGTTAGCTTGATTATTAATCTTCTAGACTGGATAGTGTAAGGAGGTAAAGGATGTGAAAATCAGCAACGCAACCGTGAAATCAGGGGGCGGGAGAATTTAAATTTCAAAGAAGTGCATTTCATCCGGAAATCTCGCCACAGCAGAAAAATTAAATAACCATTGAGAACAGTGATGTGCAGCAATTTTTTTTCTGGAGAATTAATCATCCTGGATTGGCAGGAAAGTCACAATTCACTGGAGAACTTCAATGAATCAATTTGCAGCAGAATTGCAAAAATCCCTCGTCTCTACTGAATTAAAAATTCAGTGCGGTGTGCAGGTTCACCTACCGTAATTTATGAACAGAACACAAGGTGTACACTGAATACGCATAATTTCACGGTTAGAATGCTAGTAGAGAGTTGTAACGAACTTACATATGCAGGAATTCAACATCGGAATTCTTAGTTTGGCAGATTCGTATTGCAAAATTAAATGTTCAGTCCGGTGTGCAGACTGACTTACCGTAATTTAGAGGCACAACACAAGGTGTGCACACTGAACGCATGTAAATTCACGATTAGAATGCTAGTGGAGGGTTGTAACGAATGTGTGTAGGCAAAAATTCAAAGTCGAAATTCTAAGCTCGACAGATTCGTGTTGCTTGGTTGAACGCCACAACAGTAATCAAGCATAGACCAAATTTTATTTCACTCGTGGAGATTACTGTAATACGGCATGCTAACCAGACTGATTTTTTCATCCTTTGTTTTCTCTCAGGAAATGATACGTCCACCGATTCTTACAATGGTGGACGCAGAAATGGGCGGGAAAGAGGGGCGTGGGGGAAGTGGGGTCTTCTCCACTTTAGTGACCAGACGGAAAATAAAAATAATAAAAACATTGATTTAAATAATAAATTATAGGTAATAATTACTCGAGAAATAATGATAGTAATAAAGAAATAAAAATAAACGAACAAAAGATCTTCATTTGTTTTGTAAAGTAATTTCGAAAATATGGCAACCATTCTGGGGGGTGGGGGACGGGGCGCATTAGGAGTGTGCTCTCAAACATTACAGCAAACCAGGTGCTTCAATGTGCATCCACCGATTGTACTTTCCAAACAGAGCCTGGATGCACCGCTTAGGTTACCCAGGGTGGACGAGCTGACGCTAATGCTAACTATGGGTAAATTTGGTAGGTTTAACATGTTTACCCTGGCTAATCCCAGTGCCTCCGGTCTCGTCAAAAAGTTAGCACAGGTAACCTATCACCATAATAAACAAAAGATTTTTTTGACATACCCCAAAATATGGCCTTGCACAGAACTGGGAGTAGAAGGAGGAATATCATTGCTTCAACTGTCCAAGCACTAACTGTGAATTGAATGTCTTTTATAGCAAAAGAGTTGGACATGTTTTGTTCAGCAGTGAAACCGTCAAAAGCGTGCCACTTCTGGAAAACAACGAAGGGAACTCTGCGAAAAATATTGTTGAGCATTGTGTTGTCGGCATATAACCAAGGTTTTCAAAGTGATGTTCAGAAATAGAATAGAAAAATAAAATCTGTCTATCCTATGGTGCTAACACGGAGAGGACGAGTCCATTAACGAGTTTCCTTTTTCATCCAGAAAAATTCGGCAAACGTTTCAATTTTCTAAAGAACCTTCCGTAGTCCCTCTGCTCTGTTCTAGCTACAAATCATTCATAGCTATGATTTTTTCCCATAAAATCTAGAAATTCAAATATTGGGTCCATTAAAAGTTCTTCCTAAAACTTTTTCTTTTCCAATTTTATTTCCGTCAAACACCTTTCTGAATCAGCAACCGCCAGGAATGGCTATGGTTGGTTGGTCAAAAAGTCTTGCAAAAAATTTTGCACATTTTCCAAAAAATCATGACATTATTGTTCAAGGATAGAACCTGATCTGTCGATTTTTATAGTTCAAGAGTGGTAGAACATTTTACCACGTTCTATTGCCGAGGAATTTCAACTCGCGGCCAAGAAATTGATAAGTCGAAAAATAAATGTTGGTGCAAGATTTTTGGACCAACCATACCTACGTGGACAAGTGAATGATCCCAGAACTACACGCTTCACGAATCTAAGAGCTTAACTTAGCTAATTTAAGAGGATCTAAGAACAATTAATTTACACATCTTGTTTCACTCGCAAGTAAATCTACAGGGTGCGCCATAAGTTCTTGCACAGCATATTTAGTATGCCACAGCCGCTGGATTCAAAGTAATGGCATGACCTCTATGGCGGTACTGAGCCAATTCAATAGCAACTCAAAACACCTATCAGACCAGGGATACGTCTCCATATGCTTTTGTAATAACTNACTAATAAAAATATTAATTACGACAATAAGTAATTAATAGGAATTGCTCAAAGGATAATAATGAAAATAAACAAAAATAAGCTATTACAAGATTTTCATTCGTATTGCTAAGTAATTTCAAAAATTTAGCCACCAATTCTCGGCTTCCTCGCCATCTTACTGGAAGTTGGGTTGGTTGGAGAGATATGTGAACAAATAATGGTTTAGTTGGACTTCAACCAGAACCTCTGACTTCATTCGGCATCTCCGAGTTAATGTTGAATACGATGGAGGACATCCCACAATAAAATTCTGCGTTTCGGTCAATGTGGGGCAACAAACACAAATCTTATAACAATGTTCCATGTACTGTACAATTTGATGATATTTGATGCTTCATTAGATATCCTAGACTGTTAACGGAGCTCCTTATTTTGGCCGACGTTTCGACTTCACGACGTTTTCAGAGGCCTGAAAATGGTTCAAATTATTCTTGATTCATGTGCTAATCCAGGAAACACCCTTCGTACCAGCGTGTTCAATATGTAGGGACAACATTAGATTCAGTGTCTCAGCTTGCTTCGTGTATCGTGTACCGCGTACTGTCAACGGGATTCAATTTTTCTCGACGCATTGACTCCAATGATGTACAGGGTGTGCCATAAGTTCTTGCACAGCATATTTAGTATGCCACAGCCGCTGGATTCAAAGTAATGGCATGACCCCTATGGCGGTACTGAGCCAATTCAATAGCAACTCAAAACACCTATCAGACCAGGGATACGTCTCCATATGCTTTTGTAATAACTCAAAGTTGAGAGAGGAGCGAGCACCTTGTGGCGCGCTAGTGTATCTGGTATAAAACCTCTCGAAGCTTTACCTCAGCTCTATGCTACGAGTCCAAACTTATGCATGATATAGCACTTGATTCGCTCTAAAACATACTTGAGTACGGCTATCCATCATAACCAGATTAGCGTTATAGAAGAGTTCGTTCTGAGCACGGTTTTTCGGTCGTGCTGCTTTCGAGGAGGCGCATATGGCGATGGAGCAGATTCTGAGCTTTACAGAAGCGTCATTTTTGCGCTGTTCAACTTGAGTTGGAAGCAGCAAGGTGTCTTCTCTCCAAAAATACNGGCGTTATAGAAGAGTTCGTTCTGAGCACGGTTTTTCGGTCGTGCAGCTTTCGAGGAGGCGCATATGGCGATAGAGCAGATTCTGAGCTTTACAGAAGCGTCATTTTTGCGCTGTTCAACTTGAGTTGGAAGCAGCAAGGTGTCTTCTCTCCAAAAATACTCTGCAAGTGAAATCCAGAGTAATTTTAATGTTGTGGTTTACAAAAAACTGGAAAAAATTGCTCATAACCACCTTTCGTTAAAAATTTCCCGAAATTTCTGAAAGAAAGGGGAGATGGGATCCCAGTACATCCGCTGAATTCCTCGATGTCTCCTCCGTCTGCTCCAATGTTTTGGTGAGAAACGATTTGATTTGCTGTGAGTAGTGTCTTTCGTTCAAAGAGACAGTGTCACCCGCGCTCCAAACCGTGCCGCGAGCAGCTCACTTTTCCCTCAAGTTTGAGTTACTACGGAAGCAAGTGGCGACATATTCCTGTTCTGATAGGTGATTTGGGTTGCTATTGAGTTGACTCATTNAATGTTGTGGTTTACAAAAAACTGGAAAAAATTGCTCATAACCACCTTTCGTTAAAAATTTCCCGAAATTTCTGAAAGAAAGGGGAGATGGGATCCCAGTACATCCGCTGAATTCCTCGATGTCTCCTCCGTCTGCTCCAATGTTTTGGTGAGAAACGATTTGATTTGCTGTGAGTAGTGTCTTTCGTTCGAAGAGACAGTGTCACCGCGCGCCAAACCGTGCTGCGAGCAGCTCACTTTTATCTCAAGTTTGAGTTACTACGGAAGCAAGTGGCGACATATTCCTGTTCTGATAGGTAATTTGGGTTGCTATTGAGTTGACTCATTTTCGCTATATAGATCATGCAATCATGTTGAATTCAACCGCTGTAGTGTTACCAAGTATGGTGTGCAAGAACTTATGGCGCACCCTGTACTGAAATCCGAAAAAAAAACGGTCAAAAACCTTTTAAAGCAAAATGTGATTTTGACATGGACGAGTTTTTCCCTGACCGCAAACAAGGAGGAAGCGGCGAAAAATTGAGAGAGTTTATTGAAATGAACTTCTAAGCAGCAGCTATTATAGACAGTAGAAGTATTCCCGTGTTGGAAAACAATGCCGTACCCTCGGTAAGCTTCCATTGCGGAATGAAGCCTCTCGTACAACTCGGCGGGGATTATGAAACTCTCGGCCAAAGGATCCCCTATTTTTCGAGGTGCTCGACGTCTGTTTGAAATTCAAAGCACATCTATGTTCTCACAGTCAGCTACGAATACGTTGGGACCAGAACGTAGTGGCGGACCCAAAAAGAGCACAGAAATATGAATTGTGCTTCGAACCAAGCAGGTTTACATGAAATGCGCCGTGGTGGTTTAAACTCTCTCCACAATACAGTCTGAGAAAAGTCGAAGTTCAACTATGGTCGGCTAATGCCTTTCGAGAAAAAGTTTCCATAAAATTGGCTTCAACTTGTCAAAAAAATTAGACTTTAACCGATAATATCGCTTTTTGCTCGGAAAAGTGAGTTCTGCACAGTTGCTCGACGCGTTGCCAGGACAAGCTGGCAGTAAGATCACATAGTAATTGAAAATAGCTGAGAAATCGCTCCAGACGTAAAAACAGAAATATCTTGTTTATTTGAAAAAACTGAATGTTGCGTAGTTGTCAGCTGAAAACCTGTAAACCACAATTCAAATTCAGGCAATTCAGGCACACAATTCAGGCATTCGAAAACCCTGTTCTCTCCCGTCCCTATGGTAGAAGTGGAGAAAGTCAATGAAACCAATAAATCAGTTATTTGGCGAGAAATGGTAACCATTTTCTTGTTCAGCGTACTGCGGAACCTTAGTAAATATGTTCTTGCTGGCTCGTGAGCAGAAGTGTAAAAAATTAATAAATCGACACCTCAGCGAAAAACGGTTATCATGCTCGTTTTCAGTACATTGACAAACCCCAGTAGGAGTGTTCTCATCAGATCCTTGGCAAAAATAGCGAAAAGTCAATGAAACCGATAAAATCAGACCAAATGTATCCTGTGTACTCCGGCGACACTTCCTGGACCTGCATGCAGAATTTGGTTCGGGCTTCTTTTTACCAAAGTGCTGCATGAAACTAATCGTATGCAGAAATTCCTATCATGGCGACTTTCACTGAAAGCATAGGTATTCTGAAAATGGCTAAATTGTGGGGAATCACTCAGAATTGATTGTTCGCTGTATTGTCCCCAAGTGACCTCGAAAAACGGCGCATCTTCGCCCATTCTCTCCCTCTCTAGATGCGACGTTCTTCTAAATTGCAGCCACCTTCACAGAGACTCGCTTGAGAGCAAGCTGGAGTGGAAATGTCAGGCCAGGGTTTATTAGAGAACGAATGCTGTTCGCATTAATCAACCGGTTCTTCTATCTTGTTCCCAGCAATGGGTAGATGGTTTGTAGTCAATAATAAATTTAGAAATTGCAATGGGAGCGTCCTTATGTAACCATCATGCCTTGTAACGGAGGAGATATCCCAGAAAGAAGCATGCTCCTTTTGCAAGTTCAGATAAATTCAAAAAAAAATCCTCTGGAAGTGTGTCGATTGGAGAACCACTTCGCTTGCATGAAAACGCAATGTATGAAAACATCAGTTACAAAGAAGTAAAAGACTACAACTGAGTAATTCGTCTACCCGGGATTTCCAATCAATATTTCTCATAAAAATAGAACAGAAATTCTTGCTTTGCGCCGTTTTCTTCTGGTCGACTGCGTGGCGACAACCAGGAACGCTTTCCAGTATGACAGAACCGTTTGTGTGCGGACGAAGATGATTCACGAGGTCGTCCCTTCATTAGTGCGTGCGCAGCCGCACAACCTTGCGACCGCAGCCCTTCTCCATAAACAAAAAAGTCTGGATGAAATACCCAACAGGTATATCAATCAGATTTCAGTAAAACAAAAGTTTCTCTGCTTGTCTGTATTCTCTTCCGTCGTAGCCTTCTGGAAATGTCATTGCGGCCGTCCAAGAAAAGGCAAACAACTGTTTAGATGTTATTATACGGATTTACACATCATTTTAATGAAATCCCATGTAATGACATTCACGTTTTTTTTTTCAAACAAATTATTTAAGGTCTTTCGAGAAGATCATGCGGCCACTTGTACGAAGTGAGTTCTAAATTTCCATGTAATAATCGTATCGTGAGTTTCGCCTGCATTATTGTTACATCATACTATTCTATCATGTTTTTGCAACAGTTTGAATTTTTATTCTTGAGTTTTTTGAACGTGGATTCGCGTGATCTCCAAATTTATCGAGCTTAATTTGATCAAATGACGGTATATCCCCTAGCAATTATGTATAGTGGATATTGGTACATATGTACGTCCTCCATTTATTTTCACTATTACATAGAACAGTGGNGAAGAGACAGTGTCACCGCGCGCCAAACCGTGCTGCGAGCAGCTCACTTTTATCTCAAGTTTGAGTTACTACGGAAGCAAGTGGCGACATATTCCTGTTCTGATAGGTAATTTGGGTTGCTATTGAGTTGACTCATTTTCGCTATATAGATCATGCAATCATGTTGAATTCAACCGCTGTAGTGTTACCAAGTATGGTGTGCAAGAAGTTATGGCGCACCCTGTAAAATATGCGGATCAAATTATACTTAGAGAAGGCAATCTCAGCAAGATAGGCAAAGTGGTGAATGTCTCCTAACTTAATACCTCTGCTGGTTTGTACTAGATATTTTCATAGAGAAGAGTAGTGAATAAAAATATACAGAAGATAAAGAAAAAACACAAAATTAAATGTGTTATTACCGGCTGGAATGAGTGAATTACAGGGAACAGCTTATCCAGACCTGGCCCCTTTCTTCAAACCAATTCTGCCAGTTTCTACGCTTGACTAATCCATAGGGCATGACTGTCCTACCCTACCCGACCAACCCAAACCGTATTCCTCAAGCATCATGATGCGTGGCACGCCCAAGTCGTGGTAGTTCCTAAAACTCGAAATCTCCAATCTTGGAAACGTAAACCAACGTAGACCTGTGTAGCAGGGATGAGCGGATTTCCGTATCCGATTATCCATTTAGCCGTTATCCGTTGGTTTTTGGCCAGTGGGGGACACAGAAAACGGGTGGGAGGGGGAGGTTTGTGAAAAATTGGGGTGTCCGCCATTTAGGGCACCCAGACGGAAAATAAAATTAATAAAAATATTGATTTTAATAACGAATAATTAAAAATCAATATTCAAAAAAAATAATGGTAATGAACAACTAAAAATAAGCTAATGCAAGTTTTTTATATGTATTGTTGAAATAATTCCAAAAATTTGGCGACCCATTCTCGGAGTGACGTCCGCCCCCTGCGTCCGCCACTGGTTTTCGCCTACTCGTTAAACCTACCCTTATCTGGACTTTTAGCACTGGATAACGTTATGGACAAGGTAGGAATGATTTGCTTTTATTCCCCATTTTTCTGCTGAAGACGGTTGTCGAGAGCAACATTTGAGCTACGCATTTTGGACCCTTATTCGTCAAGTTTCATCTGTAGTTTTGATCCTCGAATTAAAGTAGGAGAAGGTAATGCATACCGTTTACTCTTTTCCAGGAAGAAAAGTTTGGTTCGCGTTTTCTGGACTGCCTTGGTGGGCGACGTCCTGTACCATGAACACTAACGCCTTATCTGTTATCCGTAATCCGATATCCATTGTCCGGTTATTTTCAGCCAATCCACTATCTGGACCGAGTTCTGGAAGATCTCGTATTCGCTTGTCCTTGCTGTTGAGAATTTTGAGGTACTCTTTTCGGTTGCGATAGCGGCGTTTCCGGCAACCACGCTCTTTCCAAGCTGTGCACCTAGCAGCAGATGTGGCAAAAAGTGTCCTTCACCACTTTCACGCGTGAATGGAAACTTTAGGAGTGGTTTGAGTGGTAGCCCAACGGCAGGCTTTATAAACCACCTAAGGCATTGCTTAATTAAGCAGTGAACTCGACTACCCTGATCACAGTGCTCTCTCAGTCGACGTTTAGATTGAGAGAATTTTTGGAAAGTGCCAAACAGGATTTTGCCGACATCATACAGTATGATACGTTACCACTGTGTATAAGTTCCATTTCGTCTTCCCTAGGCACCCAAAACAAGCTTACACTAATTACTATCAGTGTGTTCAAGTGTGACTGCAGTGTAAACCACAACAAGGAAGACTCTTCATGGTATCGTTACCCGGATTTGGATCTGGTGTAAAGCAGTCACAAATCAACACTGCCTGCAAAATGCAACAAAAGTATGTACAAATGGAAAATTCGTAGATGGCACTCATTGAATACAACGTGAGCTGCGGTCGTCGATGGAGTGAAGCTGTTGAGGTAAGAGGGCAGAGGCAGATTATTCTGAAATGAAGTGATTTCCGTATGAGTCTTAAAAGAGTCTGCATTGCACAGCTTGCGCGGCGCGGTAGACCAGCTGAGTGTTGAGCTCCTTGAGTGTGATAGGGGCTGTTGCTCTTCTTGGTTCTTGCACAGCTAGTACCTTTATGTCTAGCGGCAATCGCGACCACGCACAAGAGCCACAGCGCGCACCTGGACGTCCTCACCGCGTTGTTCCGCAGCGCGGCCCCATTTAGGATGTTTCATAACGAAACAGTCGTTCTCAAAAAGATGGACTGATTGCGCGACTACACCATCGCGGCGGGAACTTAACGAGGGATGCGGAGAGAGCATGCTCTAAGTGAGAGGGTCGAGTAGGTCCCGCCGCGATTCTGCAGCCGCGACTCTAAGAAAACGCACGAGCAATCCGTCTATTTTTTTAGAAGGACTGTACCTCCTGTAACTGTTCATATTCAACTGCATGTCTGCAAAAAGAGCCAATGTGAGCCCCGAGCAGGACAAGCAGGACAAAATAAAAGCAGTTGTCGAATATGCTGTTTTTCTATGCACTTGAAACTCTTTTCTTAACACTCATACTCAACCATCTTAGTATTTTCGAACGAAAGGATGGTACCTTTTTTTAGATGGCAGAGTGAGTTTTCTGATGGTATAAAACACACTGCTGAAATTTGACGACCTTAGGGAAAAATATTGTGACAGAAGAACTGTGAAAACCTATGTTCACACCTACATATTATTGAGAAACTTACTTATTACATAGTTGGTATTGGAATAGGTACACGGGCTACCAGTTGCATACTTGTAGCCCCCATGCATATGTATATTTTTCGTATGTTTCCAAATTGTGAAGGAATTATTAGAAGGCCAACTTACTGAGCAAATTGGTCATCAGCACATCTTCAGTCAGTTGGTGCATCAGCAACGGCTTCACGCATTAACTCCGGAAGCTAAATTTGTACAGATTGTTTACTTATGCTGTTATGAGGCAGGGATGGAGGTTGACTGAACTATAAAGACCTCTTTTTTCTAACTAAGGTTATGATAAGAAATAAACGTATATGTGCTTCTTTGTGGTGAGGGAATGCCCCTTTATCGAACTGAACTCTTTCCGAACTTCCATTAAATCCCATGTTCTTTCTTCTCTAAACCTGGGCATTGTGATTTAATCTTCTGTATTAATAATCTATTGTGCCGACCAGGCTTGTTAGGTGGACAGATTTATTAATCTATCGCCTGACGTTTCGACTTGATCGTCGTCTTCGGAGGCCTAAAAGTGGTTTCTAGTTCTTACCTGTGTTCTAGACCGCCAAACGTCTCATCCTGCTCTGTTAGGTCTCAACCTTCTCTCAAACTTGCTACCTAGAAAAGCATCCAGGACAAAAGATAAACGCACTCCGAATCCACCGTTAATGCGGAACAGTCCGCACCAATCTTGACTGTCATTGCGGACAAGTGAGAAATGATACACTGTCCGCGTTTGGTGCTATCTACAGTCTATAGCTCGTAACGATACGAACAGCAGAAAGTCACTTGTTATAGATAAGCACTCATTCTTGTTGTTCATTTCTGGATTCTTTACAGTAATCCAGAACGCCTCAAGCGCTTTTCTCGCCGAAGGCTCAGCCTCACATGTCAAGATCGTGCATTTGACATCAAAGTCATTTCCACAATGCGCTACGTTCCTGTGTCTGCCAAGCGGTGATATCAGACTACTTCGCCTCTTGCTCGCTAGGTGCTCCTTAACGCGTACGTTGAGCGCTCTCCCTGTTTCCCCTATATACAGCGCATGACAATCTAAGCATTCAACTTGCTATATTACCCCTACCTCTGCGCAGTCACCTTCATTTCAGTGCGGGCATATTATTCAGTGCTCTGATACACATTGTCTGTCGTAGAGCCGATTCTGGACCAACTGCTTCTTAATGCTGTCATTGGGTATGCTCACCAAGACCACATCATTTTGCAGTTCAGCTCGGAAAATGCATTTTTGAATAGCCGCGCTGACTTCATCTGAAATGAAGGGTAGACAGAGAGGTAGGACTTAGAGAGGTAGGACATCCGACTCCATTTTTTCATGCGCTAAACTGGGGGAACTCGCCAAAATGCAAGCCGAGAGTAAAGATCATGGACCCATGTGGCTTCCTCAAGAAAAAAAAAACTACCTGAACATTCATCGTTTCAAGAGAGCAGCAGCAAGAAAAATTGGACCAAGGCGCTAACAATATCATGACAATTTTGGTTTACTCTCGACTGTAGAGCTGCTCACACTCCATTCATTTTCATGGAAAAGTAATTTACATTTGTTAGGAAATAGGACAGGCATGTACCACAGCAGCAAAATATGTCAAATTCCGAATTTTTATGTAATACCATTCATTCTCAAGTGATTTTTGAGCTCGGAACCGTCTAGTGATGGCTAAAACGACATGCGGAGAAACGAAAAGCGTGACGCTGTTGTTTACACCACATGAAATCAAGTTTCAAATGGTTTAACCTGGACCAGCTCTAAAGGGCTTGTAAGGGACAGTCCCAGCTCAGAATCGTTTTTGAGATTTTTCCATTAGAAGAACCTCCAGTGACTGCTGAGCAAAATGGTATATGTGATTCCATTCAACCCCTTTTTGGATCACCTATCCTGAAGGAGCCAGTGGGCGGAGTCTGGGGGCGGGTCAAAGGCTCCTTCAGATTAATTCATTCCCAACAGCGCAACTTCTGAGAAGAATCGTACATATCGAAAGAGTTCCTCATCCACTTTCTATGAGGACAAGAATTGCGCTTCATCTGAGGAGAGCAATATAGTATGTACATGATCCGGAAATCCTGTAAGCCCGAACCAATGGAAGGAACCAAGGCGAGATTACAGGGTTTTCGCAGGGTAAGATGGAGTTGGGGGGGG
>JARK01000127.1:14912-33046 GCA_000688135.1 Ancylostoma ceylanicum | reverse complement strand
CTACACGTTCTGACGTGTTTGCATTTCAGGTAATTATTGTACATTAGGATAGCTAACAAGTCAGAGTGTTCTGAACGTGTCAGCTAACAAGTCGAACGTGTAGGACAGGTCAAGTTATCGACTTTTGTGAGGTGCCCCCCCCCCAACTCCATTTTGGCCGTTTTCGCATCATGTACCACTATTCATTTTCATATTTCATGTACATATTCATCCGAACTCAATGCCCACACTTATTTGAAGTGAAAAAAAAGTTTTTTTCTTCTGTGTGCTGCTACGAAAGTAGATGGGTGATTGATACCATACATCGTTGCTGGAAAACATACCAGTAGAAGCTGCTTCGCTGGGTAGCAAGTACGACCTTATGATGAAAAGCCCAAGGATCGGTATGAGTGTGGAGGCAGACTGGAGTTCCCGGAGCAGGAAAAAGAGGAGATCCATCTAGGCGAGATTCATGGCTTTCATGGTATACACATTCATGTAAAGTGTAGTTGAAGGAGATGGAGTTAGAATACAGCAATAAAGCTCTGTTAGGATAAATTTGAAATGATTCTGAAAATCGAGATCAGACCTCCAAAATTAACACCACAAAAATTTAGATATCCATAAAAAATGACGCCCTCCTGGAGGGAGGTATGGCTGTACTAATTTTGAAGTCAGCTGAAGTGGCATGGCGGAAGGGGAACTAACAGGTGGTCGGGGTCGGCGAGCTGGTTTGCGTTGTGTGTGTGACTTGTGCTTAAACTCGAGAAATAACTGGTTTTGCCGGCGGCGAGACCGCCGGGGCACGTGCGCGCCAACGAAAAGCCGACGACCTTCGGGAGCGGTCGGGGTCGCTAGCGAAAAACGGCACTGCCTCGAGTGTTTAGCAGTGATCAAATGCTTCCAAAACAGCTTCTAGTTGCTGTTTCCTACGATTTTACAACGTAAACCTTCTGGTTACTATCTAATCTGAAGCGATCTGATCTGACGCCAAATTGCGAAGATCTGAAAGCTAAATAACGCCAAGATCGTGGCTCACATCGCAAAGCGCTTCGACATTTTCGCCAGAAGAAGTGAAGATTGTGATTACCTCGACCGGAAAAAGAGAGAAGACCCCACCAAGAAGTCACTAAATTGACTTGAATTTGCTCGAATAGGAATATATAGAGGCAAGAAAAATAGGGCACAGAAGATCAACGTTGAAATCCTATGAATCCTTTTGCGCATTCCTAAAAGATGATGCTATGTTTCAGAGAAGGACAGATTATCAGTAACCGGTTGTCCGTATATGTAGTTCTTCCTTCTTAAGTTTTAGTCAATCCTAATATGTATCTTTATCCGGGATTTTACAGGGGTATCAGAAAGTTTCCGGCCTCTGCTTGTCTGTTCCATACTCCCGGGCAGTTTTGAGGTGATCGTGTAGGAGGAAGCTTCTCATATTAGATTACAAGGTTTCATGAGATTTCGTCAGCCAGCCTGGAAACCAGAACATTTTATTCAAGCCAAACTGTGGGTACCTCCCAAAAAATGTGAATCATGCGAGAAAATACTGTTGACTTTTTGCTCCGTAAACAAGTTTTATTAAACAAAATCTGAATTCCACTCTCAACTGTAAACAAGGAGGAAGTCTTCTAGCATTCCCATGTAGAATTCTCGAATACGGAGTTTTTGATGGTGCCAGAATCGATCAGTAATGGAGCGCACTCTGGTCAACGAACAGAGTCAAGGCGAGGGCAGATTGTTGCAGCTGTGTAGAAAAGCGCTGGGCAGTGCAGACAGATTTTGACGTCAGAATTCGTGCAAGGACTTGAACTGTCTAGAACGTTAGAAATTCCCTGGGTCATCAAACAATTTGAAGATTCGCAGCAAATTGAGTCTCCAAAACCTTCTCGGCGCTCGACAGGAAAATCCCGTTGAACATTCGAAAAATATTTTTAGCCATTTCAAAAAAAAAGTGGGAACGATACTTCACAGTGCTTCTTGACAGGTGATGAATAGCAAATTCAGTTCAAAGATTTGAACTCCTAAGCATGTAGTAATAGATCGAGACAGGCACATGTCCGAGATCAGGGCGATCGAACACGAAACTTGGAGATGGAGACATTTCAATAGAGGTTCCATGAGGTAGAGGAAATTTCGTGTCACATGGCCACATTTGCGTAAACCCTGAGGAAGCAGGTAAGTTCAACGCTACCTTGTTTCAGCGCATTCTCAAAGCAACCAAGACAAACGAATGCAGAAACTCGACCATGAAATGCAAACTCTCCAACGGAACATTCATTTTCAGGAGGAGTGTATTCCTTTCTGAAAATGTGGACGCACTTCGCTAATTCCGCTAGTTCGTAAACGGAGTTCAGCGCCCAGCTACCGGAATCTATCTATCCGAAAATTCGAAACGGCTCTTCGGCGGAATGAGAACGATTACGAAATAAAGCTTGGGTCTGATGTTTGTTCTCATGCGACAAAAGTCCTTAAAAAATGGTGATGTTTAATAGAATGGCAAGATGAAAAGTGGAATGACCTTCGAGAGGTCTATATTTATTTGATTTAAAATTTCATTGCAGTGGCTGTAGTGTAAGTAGTCTAGGCCGGTAACTTTTTGATACCCCTGTAGCACCAATAAGACAGTAGTTTTTCTCCAAAGGACAACTACCGTGTGAATAGAAAAATAGTGCAATGTATTCTAACGCCTCTTCCATCAAGTTTCATCACTGCTCCAGGTTCTCGGAGTAAGACGGGTGGCAATCCAGACCGCTCTTCACCGGTCAGAAAGAAAAATGCTTGTTCAAATTATCTGCTAGGTTTCCAACCATTCCAATCATCCACGGACCGGCTCGACATGATAGTTTTAGTACGAGAAATATTTTAGAATGGCCAGTAATCCTTTCTACGATGGCCTAGCCGATTGAGGTTTGCAACAGTAGGCCGCGTTTAATGTTTTCAGCACCTCATGCCGACTGTACTACTGTACAAATTCTGAGGACAATTTCTGAAGTGACATACTTCCTTTAAGTAATATGCGTCAATTTCTTTTTGTATTTTGCGTCACAGCTGCAGTTAACAAAATCAGTTTGAAGTGATTCCCTCGTTTTCTTTTTTTCCAACTCCATTTCAGTTCATTTTCATTCATTATTAGCGTGAAAATTAGTTTTTGGCAGTTTGGTTTGTCATTGTGACTTGATTTGATTTGATTTATTGCGTCATATTTACAACGCCATGAATATACAGTTCAGACATACATATCACAAGTTCAGACTGAGCAGTTACCATTGGAATAATAAAGTATAGTTATTTATTTATCTATTTGTTTATTTATTTATTTATTTATTTATTTATTCGTTTATTTATTTATTTATTTATTTATTTGTTTATTTGTTTATTTATTTATTTATTTATTTATTTCATGCACTCAAGGTGCGACCACAATGAGAAACACGGAGACAAACGAAAGTCGGTGGAACAAATGTAACGAAAAAGTAATTAAACTTAAAAAGCTGCAAAACGTGGATGAACGGTGTTTTGAACAAAAATTCCATCACTGGGTACATAGATTGTCGAGAAGGAGTTGGCTTGTAGGCTCACATTCTCAGTTTAACCACGCGGTGTCGTTGAGATAGTCACGTCAAGGAGACGCCATTGGAAGAACCATAGCGGGGCGAGCTCTGTATTTCAAGAGCTTCTTCAATCTAAATACAAACGCCGGGCGTTGGCCAAGAAGACGCCCGCGGAGCGAACCGCGTGGAAAACTCAAAGGCGAATGAAATAATTTGTCCTAGGGCAGTGAAAGAGGGTAACAACACTGACATTTACCTTTCGTTCGAAAAATTTGCACAAATCATCGTCCATTAACAGGACCATGCGAAGTCAAATCACAAAAAAAGGAAAAAATCTATATCTACTCAGCAAGATGAAGAAGTCTCAGCAAATCATATTTTCGTAGCCGTGCTGTAAACGTAGTACTGACTGCAAGGAGAATCCATAACCTCCGCTGTTAACGTTTGTAGCCACTGTGCAGTTCTGATGAAGAAAGAATTAGAGTATCGCATGCGAATTCTGTGATTAGTGCGAAAAGATTAAATCGAAAATTTACCTTTACGCCCATTGCTAGCCCTAAACACCCAATATTTGCTGGCATTCAACTTTACTTCCATTCCTGAATCTTGAATGCAAATACGAGGTCTTTGAAAACCCGTCTATGCTCTAGGCTGAGGAGTTTTAGTTGCTTGAGTCTTTATGTTTAAGGTGGCAGTGAGTCTATTATAATAATTATTATTATAATTCTTAATTCTATTATAGCAATTCAATTCGTTCTTCTATGTACATTCAGACTACTACATATACGTAGGATTTTTGCTTCTCCAGTGGTGTCTTTGTTAGTTTCTTTATTTATTTATTTATTTATTTATTTTAGTTTCTTAATATACTCCTTATTTAGTTTTCTCTTCCATACTGCGAAAGCGCTGCCAAACAAGGCAAGAACCTATTGCAAGAACAGATGAGCAGGTGAAGATACAGAATCCCTTTTCGCATTGTCTCACACTTCAGGCTCTTATAACTCCATCCATCTTGCTGAAAAACAGTGGCTATGGGCAAACAAAAGATAGATTCTAAGGCTCTGGCGAAATTGAACATCACAAAGGTGTTCTGCGACCTCAACTAATCCAAATCACGCATCGTCTATGTAGAGTCCTTTCCAAAAACGAAAATAGTTAAGTATTTGTGACTATGATCCCCATTTCTCTCCTTATGATCCCCATTTCTCTCCTACCTCTCCGAATACAGCACTACATATTTCTCGCGTTCTCTTTCTCCTCAATATCTTCATTACTATGTTCCCTATAATGAATCACATTATAAATGTGGAAATTTTCCGTGGGTGCTGCCTGTGTTTTGAAAATCTTGCACCAAATGCTACACTTTAAAAAAAAAGTAATATTATTATTGTTTATGGATGGAAACTTGTCTGCAAATTGTTACAGTTGAGAAGTACTTAAACATTCTACCACATTCTATTACCGAAGAATTTCAACTCATGACCAAGAAACTCTGCAAGGCTTTCGGACCAACCTACAAATAAAGGCGAGTGCAAAGTCCCCCGAAGCGCCGGTGAGAGCGCTCGGCCCGAACAGATGCAATGCATTTCGGCTCTGGCTCGATTAGGAATGGAAAGAAGTCCTGCTCCGAATCTAATTTCCTTTCCAGCTAGCTCCTACATGATACTGCTTTTGAACAAAACAAGGTACACAATGAGACCTAGCTGAAGTTTCTTTAACCTCTACGACAAGAAAGCTAACGAAGCTCCAGCTATTTCTGCGAAGGAAAACTCCTTGTTATTCTATGTGTAATCTTTGGGGAATAGAGGAGACATTATCATGACACTGGCTTTGCTGAGCCAGCTCATTTCATGATTTAGTTGTTTTTCAGGAAGAAAGATGGAGTAACAAGATCGCTTTGGTTTTTGGTGGCTCTTCCACTGAAAAAAAAATTTTCAAGCCAACTCACCAGTAAATTGACACGACTACATATTTGTTCCAATTATATCGCAGTACGCGGTCATTTTCTTTTTTTTTCCGCTAGGAGCAGTTACGTTTTCTCCTCGCTCCTTGTTATTGTTAGTTTTTACTTGGTGCACCTTGAGTTTTGAATAAATAAATAAGTTGATGAATGATAAAATAATCTTGGCAGAAATTACCGATTTTACAGGCATGAATTAGGGTGAACATTATGGACCTTATACCACTCTTAGCTCTCCCGTCACACCTAGCTTCTCAGGTCATTAACCTGCAGGAATGGATTCAATGCTCACACGCGAGGATGTTGGCTAAATTTAGCCTTCGTAATTTATTCTGCCAGAAAAAAAACTGGCGCAATCGCCTTCCCCACATGCTCAAGCAGATGTTGATATAAAAAAGTTTTGATGCGATCTGAAAACCGTGCTTTGCAGGGGATTTGCATGGGTTCTGCATGAATGCCCATGTCTTAATCATGGGATTTGCATCATCCAGTGTGAAGCAGAACATAGTTTTATTCCATGCAAAACACGGTGTCTAGCTTTTCTGAGGCGTAAAGCCCGATGCCTAAAACGAATTCCTTGACGCCCACTCTTTCTAAAACTCATACTATGAGGCAAGGTTGAGCCCTAACCTTCGATAAACATTATTTATTAGTTATAGTTATGAGGCCGTTACTTTAGAGCAGCGACATATAATTGCAGGCAAGTTAAGAACTTGTTTCTCAATCGTGGCTTACTCAAGCTGGTCTAACTCTGGAATTGTGAGAGGTTCACACCAGAGAACAGTAAATTTTCTCGACCTCCTGTTACTCTATTCTTCAGTTTAATTATTGAAGACACTCAGACAAGCGTTTAGAACCAATGGTAAGAGGTTCGGGCAAATTTTAGGGTGGAAGGACCACGTAAAAGAGCATACTCTAACTTAGATCCATCATTGAGATTAGCCAAGGTGAACGTGTTGACGTGGATGGGCATGGGCCATGGGTAATCTCAGTGATGCGTTTCGCTGGTTGAGGTTACTTGTCGCCTCCCTTCTATGGTTATTCTCCATCTGGTTCTCCCGGGCGATTTTTCTGCAAGGTTTTCTAAGTATGCAGAATCCTTTTTTGTACGGAGACCAATCCCTATCCTTTTCCTCGTTGAGAGCAGCATTGACAGAAATTTCTATTTTTAAGGTGACAACCGAGGTGCAGGCAACTAACTTAGCCGATCAAAAGGATTTCTTGGGAGAAAATTTGCTGAGCGATAAAATTTTCTGGAGAATCTGTCCACTTGGTCTGAAGTTCTTCCCAACATGTGTCCTGCAATATGCATCGCCGGAATCCTCCTAGTTCAAATATGATTCTTCTTCCAAAACGTTGTAACCCCGCAGCAGCACCGCTGCGACTCGACTTCGTTGCGGGACCAGCTCGTTCAGTCAGGTTTTGACTTGTAGAGTGCAGTTCTTGACAGGTTAGCGCAGACAGTAACTGTTACGACTCGTCAGATTACATGAGGTACAAGTCAGAACGTGTCAGGACCAGCGACTCACTACAACGGAACCGCACCGGGGCGCAGATGCATCATTGAGACTACCCAGGGCAAACGTATTGACGCCAGTGCTGCCGATGGATAATTTTGTATGACGCGAACACGTTTACCCTGGAAAATTTCGTTGATGTGGCCCAGCAGTTCTACTAAGCGGTGCGGCTTCAGGAAAAAAAAATGAAATTGAATTAAGTTGATCATCACTATATACAGTTTTTGCCCTCGCGCAAATTATGTAATAGCCCTTCCACACTGAGTTCTTGGACCCTTGATCCTCCCCTCAGTAATCTAGTACGTTCTCAACTAGCTCATTTCAGATCCCTGGTGCATTGCTGAGGTTACCCATGTTAATCGTGTTAATCCACCCAAATTCACCTTTTATTTGGCATTGAAAGTTTTGGATTTTTATCATTTACTTTGTTACTATTAGTTAAATATTCATTTTGCTGATAATTCACTATTAAACTTAATTATTTTACTACTTTTTATATTCCATTCGAGTTTCCGAAGTAGCGGAATTGCCAATTTTCCAACGTCCGCCTTGGGTATGGATGCGTGATTGAGATTACCCAGGATAAACGTATTGGCGCCCATAGTAAAACTGGGTAAATTCGTAGAGCGTTAACAGGTTTACATGAGTAATTTCAACGATGGATGTGGCCCTTGGCCAACATTTCATGCGTCCACCACTGCCAACTGCCGCATATGTGTGATCATAATCATAGGTATGAGACTGCATACCTTTCCAATAATGTATCAGGACCCAGACGCTGCTGCACGAATTCCTAGTGCTGTACGGCGAAACTTTCCAAGCCCGTGAACAGAAGTGGTAATCATGCTGTAGCACCAGCCAATACGTGCAACCAGGGAACGCAAGAATCATTGAGACTACCGAGGGTGAACGTGTCGACAGCAGTGCTAACGATGGGTAATTCCGTGGGCAGGGGTGTAACACGTTTACCCTGGATAATCTTGATTATGCATGCGGCCCCAGAGCGCTTCACCAATTCAGTTTGAGATAGCTTGTATAGCTCTTGCCCAACTGAAACCAAAATAAAAAGAAATCTTTTTCTAATTGTCAGAAGCCTAAACCTGGATGTGTTGTTGAGATTACCACGCGCAGCATGCATCTTTGAGAATCCCCTGAGTAACTGTTTCAACACCACACAAGTTTATCCATCGTTGGGATGGGCGTCAACGCGTTTACCGTGGGTAACTTCAGTGATGCATCCAGGCTGGGGTAGGTTTCACTCCGATCTGCTGGGTTAGCTTCTTGTAATCCTACTGACAAAGTGGAAATGGTTTCTAGTGTGCGAATTACTCAGGGATCTTCTAATCTCAGGAAATCCAGAAAGTCAGCCCTTCGCATCAAAATCAGACACTTCTCAGAAATTTCCTGTTTCTTCCTCGATTCTTCCATGGATTTCCAGAGTTGTGTAGTTTTCTTCCTTTCCAACATTGCCAGCTCATGTAAGTATGAACCTGTACAGAACACGGATCCGTTATCTTTGAAGAATTCATTAAAACAAAAAACGGCGGCGACTTTAGAAGCGCAAAATAGAATTGGAATATAATAAGACGTGGAAAGGAGCAGAGAGAGTGTGTGTGTCTGTGTGTGGGTGTGTGTGGAATCAATTCCTACTGTGAACAGGCGGAAACAACAAACGAACGAACGAACGGAACGAGAGAGAGACGGCTACATGGGCGACAACGGCGACTACTGCTGGCCACGAGCACACAATGGAGCGCAGCGGAGAAACTACGAGAAAATGTGCATGTTAACAGTAGGAGGACGCGTAGCGAAGCAGCTTAGTGCATTTGGATGCCGGTGATCTCGACGTCGCCGCCGATTTGCAGACCGTTCAGCTCGTGGGGCTCGAGCCGGTGCGCGAACGACGTGAATCGCTCTCCGTTTACCATGATCTGCAACGATACGGCTTGACTTGGCAATATTCGCATAGAATCAGGGGAAGGTTCAATTAATTCCAGAAAAAAGTGGAGAAATTTATAGCATATTGAAGAAAAACTTCGAGTCACAATCCATTCTGAAAAAATAGGCGGATTCCGCAACTGCAGAATCGCTGCGGGACTTGGACGAGAAATGGAGAGAGAGCAGGCTCCATGTGAAAGGGCAGAGTACGTCCCGCAGCGATTCTGCAGCCGCAACGCCGTGAAATGCAATTCATGTATTTTTTCGACAAAGGTTTTACCTCTTCCCGATACAGTAACCATCCAGAATTACCCACAAATCAAAGCAGAGTAAAAAAAAAAGAATCCCTGTTACGTTCCGTTTGCTCAACTATGAACAGAATCAAACCTTAGAGGCACTCTCTCACCTCGGGAGCCCCATGTGTCATTAATTTTACCAAGGGTGAACGTGTTAACACTATGCAAATTTACCCATTGTCAATACGTTTACCCTGGGTAATCCCACAGACACATCAAGGCCTAAAATCGCTTCTGCGATATTCATATGGAAAAACTCCAGGAGCTGCTGATCACAATGGTATACGTGATTCCGTGCAAAACCGCCGAAAATCCCGTTTTTGAGGCCCAATTCCAGAGGAGCTTGTGGGCGGAGCCAAGGTGAAGAGAGAAGGTTTTCAACCCCGAGAGTGCATATTCTGAGAAAATTCGTACTCTTCGGGAGAGTTCTCCATCATCCACTCGCTCACAGCATAGAACGTGCGCTTCATGTTTTACAATCGAAGTAGTAAGTGCATGGTGTGGAGCTCTTGTAGCACCGGCTGGCCCCACCCACAAGCTCCAAAAGCGGCGCTTCGAAAAAGCGATTTTCCGACGGTATTGCATGGAATCAAATGTATCACTGTGATCAGGAGTTTATGATGATTATTTTAATGAGGAGATCCCGTGAAAAAAAAATTCTGAGGTTGGGGTGCATATCAACATGAGAGAAAATTTGGCGTTACTATGCTTCCGTGATTGGCTCGTTGATTGAATGCGCTAATCATGGTAGCCTGATAACTTTCCACCTCTCCTCACCACGATACACACTCGAGTGGACGCTGCCTTTGAAATTAAAGATTTACTAGATTCGTTCCGGATGGCATGACAACTCCTTGATTATTCCGGACATGGAGGCGGTACATAAGGGGTCGAGATATTCCAAGTAAACATAATTTTGGGATATTTAACTGAAATAGGGACATGTATACAGGTCCTGTACTTTTTATTTCAAAGTATAAATTAAATAAAAAGTGTGTTGTTTCATGTGCAACACACTTGAGTCTTCTCTTATGAAAGAACTCTGTTCCCAAATTGCTCACAAGTCTCTTGTTTCAACGTCATTTTCGAAATCTCTCACCTGGAAGGCGTACTCCTCATTCTTGATCTCTAGGTCGAAGCCGACGGCCTTCTCGAACGGCATCTTGCCCTCGCGCTCCTCGTTACCCCACTCGTTGCTGATCAGCGAGTTGCGAACAACGGCCTTGAATGTGATAAGCGCCACATTTCACACCCTGTCTATGAAACACGCCAGCAAGGCCACAAAAACACACTTTCTCGTCGAATCTCGGGTTGAAGTGCAGCGCGATGTCGCCGTTCTTCTTGAGGATGTTGATGTGGAATCGCTTTCCCTTCTTCTCGGGCATTCCGAAGAGCAGCAGGCTCTTGCCGGGCGACAGACCCTCGCCGGCCAAGCCGCTCTCGTAGGGTACGGGCTGAAACAACGCGCGATGACGGCCGACACATCACCTTGGATCACATTGTAAACACACGTACGTAGTATTTGCCACCCCAGTGAATGTGAGTGATAAGAACATCTCCGTCGATTGAGAAGTGTGTGATGGAGGAGAGTGGCAGACGGTGCTCATATTCCTTCAGTTCCTTCTGAAAACAAAGCAATATTTCTTGCGTGATGGTATTTTGAAAGGGCATAACCTAATTAAGCGCTCAGCGCGTGGATGCATCAATGAGATCGCCCAAGGTAAACGTGTTGACCCCCTGATTCAGCTGGGGGTAAATTCAAGAGATATTTATGCGTTTACCCTGGGTATCATTGAGACCACCCAGGCTCAACGTGTAGACCCCCTGATTTAGCAGGGGGTGAATTCAAGGGGTTTATACGTTTACCCTAGGTAATCTCAATGATGCACGCGGTCCCAGAATCCTGGTGAACAAAGCGATAAAACAAGGATGCTGTTATACAGGGAATCATGGATCTTCACCCTTCTGACGGCTTAGACCGCTAGAAAACCCAACCTCTTTTTTTTTTTCTCTCTCTCTCTCACTCTGGGTGTGAGGTGGTGTGACTAGGAAGAACAATGCAGCTGAACCTCACGATTGTCCGGCTGCAGGACTAGACCAATCGCTGGACTCTCCCTCATCGGCTTAACCAGGTACAACGCTCCACACTCCTCTCCTATTGCAAGTGGGCTCGCATCTCTCAAGAACTTTTACAAGTAAGCTGACGGAATTCAAGGTTTTTAAAGTGTTAGGAAACGCAGGGTGAAATACTACTAATACATAAATAAAGGGAAAATATCTCCTCTACTACCGCCCCAATAGAACATTTCTAGGAACAGAGTGAGTGTAGTGGACTTGGATGCATCATTGGGCTCACCCACAATAAATGAGATGACGTCCGTGTCAACGACTGGTAAATTTGTGTGGTGCTAGCCCGACTACTCTGGGTACATTCAATGATGCATGCGGCTCTGAGACTTCTAATGACATTCCTATAGGGTGCGTAGTTTATTCTGCACTCCACTCGACACTTCTTCGTTGTTACTATAGTCCTCAAAAACCGTGCTATACTGGGCTAAGATTCATGAAACTATTATTTAACCAAGCAAACCATCAATGACTACGATTGTCTTAGATTGGCTTACGTATAGACTACGTAAACCTAGGAAACGCGGGGTGCGAAAGTTGGTTTGCTAGCCTGGCTTGACTTGGTTATGCTTTCATGAGTCCTAACTCTGGAGGAGAGTCCAAAAAGTAGGCAGGTTCTTTCTCGATGTTATGGGTTTGGCTCAGGTCCAATATGATGATGACTATGACTAAGCGTTGAGTAAACAACTGGTTCTGCATGTACACTATGTAGAATAATGATGATTTGCGATATAAAAAAGACAAGTTCGGACCCATGGAAGCCTTGAAAGCGGTCGTCTTCACAGGAGCTCTTTTTAACAAGGAGTGGATATACAGTAACTATTTTCAAAACTAGTAGCAGTAACGTAGCCTGAACAGCGTGGTACATAGAGTTCGAGCCCTGATGTCATATTCCCTCATATGCTGCTACAATAACCCTCCTTCAGAGAACAGCTGGGAAGGGGGGGGGGGGAGATCTACAACATCCCTCCTCTCACGAGCATCTGAGAAATGGGAGAACCGGCAGCAAGTAGGAGGAAATGCCCATTGACTTTGAACTCGATGTACGTATTGCGCTGTTCGGGTATCGATGATGCATTTGGCCCCGGAAGGTCATTGTCAGAAGAGCATGTCGATGATTTTCTGTTCTGCTGATATACGAGTTTCGCGGGAAAAAGTCACAGTCATCGATTGTGACGCCTATGTTGTGAAAACGTCGTGAATGACAGCGTTCCAAAGAATCTTCACACTCCTTGTAAAAACTGACAAACAAGCAAGTGGGGTAAATTTGTGATGTTATCACAATTACCTTGGGTAATCTCAATTATGCATGTGACCCTAGGTCCCATTCAACGCGGTTAATAGGTTTTGGATTTCACTGGAACTACAAGATTATTCCTGAAATCTTCAATTTTGGTCCGTTTGAGGCGATGAATATAAACTATTAGGGTGTAAAACTATGGATGCGCGTTTTCGCGTGGAACGAAATTTATTCCAAGAAACCATAGCAGAGCTCCCCAATCAAAATTGTGTCCGTAGTTAATCTCAACTACCCTTCATCGTCCTTCATGCAGGATATGACGTTCCTTCTTGAAGAAGTCAGTGCGCTGTGAATCGGAACAGGCGCTTACACGAACCCCTACTCTTTTCGCAGTTTTTGCATTTTTTTTTCTTTGTCAGGAATGCATCCTAGCCAGAAATAAGTAGTGGTCTGATAGTGGCAAGTCTCAGCTACGTGGCGGCTGAGACAGGACTTCCCATCCTATTTCTTCAGTTTTTTGTTGGACATTTTTCGTCGCCTTTGGATGGGCTGGGTTTTGAAAAATTTCTAGTAGTCGTTGGTTGGAGCAGATGTTGGTGAAGTGGCTGACCTTCATGGCCCAATTGTTGTAGGCAGAGGTCTGCCGTAACTATCTGTATAAAATTCAGCCTCTTCCATTGGACCACTGATTCCATATTATACCGTGAAGACAACCCCTTCTTCAATACGTGGGTAACCATGTTTGGAGCCTTATGGCGTTGCTCTCTCTTGTTGCCCCGCAGCGGTTTTTTGCGAGTGCTTTCGCAATATGCCCCTCTCTGAATAGGTACTGAACTTATTTCGAGAAACTTGTTATTCAGGGTAGTACATCGAAGAATTCGTTTGATGGCCGTTTTCACCACAACTCCGCAACTCCAGTTGGCAGCCTTTCAAATTTTTTTAAAAATCAAAAATTGAGGTTTGCCAGACAAGCTGCATACCAGTGAATGCGCAAAGATTTGCTCTTCAAGAGGATCTAAATCACTGAGCACATGCCTCCAATAGCACTCCGATAGAGATGGAAAAGTGTGCGTGCATTTATAGTTTTACACCCTAATACATCGCAAAACACTATTATTAATTATAAATTACATTTCAATATACAAAAAAATCCCCTTCTTGTGTTCTTTACGCCACCCCACTCTTTTGACTAAACGGCAAGCATCCCAGTTATGACCCGTTGCCTTTCTAAATGTCGCATGCTTCACAGCCTTTTTTCTCTAATTTCTTTTCGACTATCTTCGTCAGCGAAATGTACTATGTCAGACCATCCTAGCTATCCAAATGGTCACACCTCATCGCACTTGCACGAAACTGCACATCTGTTCCTACGAACGTTTTTCTACATACTTTGCACTTCCGTACACACTTCCCCGTTACAACATAAATGTGCTGTTCTAGGATTGAATCCTGATGACTTCCTATATCCAGGAAAAGTGTCGGAAAAGGTGTGGATAATGCCCACACTTGTAAGGACGTCCCCAAATGGAGTGTTCTATGGTTTAATCCCCGTATTTGGAACTATGGGTATGTGCGCATTGCGGTTTCGTCTCAGAACCGGTTTTATAGTCAACAAAATGTTTACGCACCTATCTAGCATTCCACCTTTGAAACAAGTCTCCGAAAGGGGAATCGTAACCACAGCAAGTTGGGAGAATACATGTGCTAAAGTACATGGAAATCTGTTCGGGACCAGTTCTCGCTAATTCTAAGGCCATTCAAAAAAGGAGCAGGCTGCTTGTCAATCACTTATCAACGAGAATAGGATGTGGGGCGTTATACCTGGAGTGGGAGGCGCGGACTGGCTCTATGACTGGCTAATTGGGTGAATTGACCACTCGTAGAACTCTGCCGCACCGCCCTCTCTAGGTATAACGGCTACACACCCACGAGAATAATATTAGTAGGATTCAAAATGCCACGGCTCTGCGTTGAAGGTGTTCTAAATTTCGTTAGTCCGTTAATCCGTTAATTTTCTGGAAGAAATGAGTTGATTCATCACGTTGCAACATACTGCCCTGCTGCTAAACCACTAATGTTTGCACAGCAAATAATGCGTCCCCGATTATCACATTTCTTGCGTGTGTCAGATTTTTGCCTTGGAGCAGCTAATCCCCCTGAAAGTATTGCTTCGACATTCCCTACCAACATACCCGACTGAACATTAAAGCCATTTGCAAAAAGCAGCCATCTGTCCTGATTGCTGTAATGAATTCCATTGCAAGAGCGATTGTAGTGAGTGCGAATGTGTGTACTCTAGCATCGTAAAGTGAAGCATAGTTGCGAGAAAAAAAAACAGCCGGCACTTGGAAAACCGGCGCTGCACAGCGTTTATTGCTTTGGAACCTGTTAATGGGCTGCTAATGGGCGAGAAAAGCACGTCGTGTGGACGATTGTACACTGGACGTGGAATGCTGACTGGGAGAACTCCTAGGTAAGCCTTAGTACACAGTGGGCGTCGATGGCGTTGACCATTTCGCAGCCTCGAAAAGCACGCGGCGCGACCGCGCCGCTCACGATGGAATCATCACCGCGGTGACGAATCTGCGTTTCCTTGATAGTTATTCATCATATTTGATGGTAACTTAAAAGAAAACTAACTGACCATTAAGAAAACCCCATAGTTTGTTGTCCTGGAAGGGATCCCTGCTCAAGCGACGCGGTCGCGCAACGTGTTTTTGGGGCTGCAGAGCGGTCATCACCATCGACGCCCACTGTACAATCCAAATGCTTGCCATTTAGTGCAGTTATCACGGATTTTTACACCAAATGCCCAACTACCGTCACTTCTGAGACACCATATAGTAATTGATTCCCCTTGACGTATCTGCCACACTTACTTCACAATCCACAGCAATGACTGTTTTAATTTTCGTTTCTTCTTCAAACTAGAGTAGCTTTCAGTGATTTGGACCCGCCCGCACGCGCCGCACAATGCGTTTGAACAGGTTTGAGCAAAATGCTTGACGTTTGATGGTTAGAATGTCAATGAAATATGTGGATGCGCAGACAATCAGCGTAGCTTCTCGCAAATACTGCGGCGCGTGCGATATCGTCCACACCACCGAAGCCTCCTGCACATGTCTCCTCAAATAATGTTGAACATTCATCTTGCTCCCATGGCAGCTTACGTGAGCAAAAAGAAAACAGAAAGGCCGAAGCACGTGACTTTCACGTGAACGCAAATGCACATGCACTCTGCAGAATTTCCGCGTTTTGCACGGGTGAAACCCATTTCTTCCTTCGTAACCGAATTGCCCTCTAAAATTATTTTCCACTAGGAAATATAGCCTTCCAGGCGGTGAGCACTTTCGAAGGAAGAGTATCACTTCATTTTTATGAACAGCTAAGGGTACTAGTTACTGCATAGTAGAAAACGAGGGCCGCGCCGCGCTACCCTCGCGGCGCGGCAGGCCAACTGAACACTATGACTCTTGGGCGTGATCCGGACCGCTGTGATTGCCTGACCAGCCAAAAAAGGAAATAGCGGTGGGAGAAATGAACAAAGTATTAATCCCAATCACGCCTGAGGACTACACCGCCGAGCTAGTCAGCCAGCCGCGACGCGCAGCTATTGCGACGCAGCCTGCGTTTTCTGTAGTGCAAAAACGGCTGCCCTTCACTGTATTTCTTGATTTAACAGTAGGGCATAATTGGTATGGATGAATTGATGTATGTGGTTATTTATCAGTATCTACGAGATTCAGGGTCCGGGATACCAATGAGTTAAACCAGGGTAAGCGTCTTAACGTTCATGTTAACGACGGGAAAACTTGTACAATGTTAGCACGTTTACCCTGGGTAATCTTCATGATACATGCGGCCCCAGAATCTTCCCATCGTATACATAGATTACAGCGATGTATGTAAACATCCAGGAGCCGAGTATAAACCCGCTTTTCCGGAACCCGCCCGTTAAAAAAAAAACCCTTTAAAAAGGGGAATACCGGTTTTTATAGCACTTCACGCATACCTTTCTTCTTGGCTGCACACCAGGATTCTATTCCTGTACCTTACCCAAAAACGACCTTGGGGTATGGCTCTGTGGTTAACGGTCAATAAACAGATGCATCATTGAGATTATCCAAGGTAATCGTGTTAACACCGCCCAAATTTGCCCACTGTAAACAAGGCCGTCCACATGTTTACCCTGGGTAATGTCAATGATGCATCCAGGCACTGGGAAGCAATCGAAAAGGCTACGCACCTGGTCAACAAAGATCTGGAACTTGCTATCGTGAGCTCGGATACGGATGTCGATGTCGTCTCCTTTCTTGTAGGGGTTGCTCTTTCTCTCCTCCTTTCCCCATTCTCCCTTGGCGAATGTGTTGCAGACGATCTGAAAATGCCATGTGGTTAAGAAAAAATTCTTGGCACTGTTCCAAATCAATTTTTGCCAACAATAGGGATCCATCGACGCTGGAATTTAACTTCAGGCTATGTAGGCGTCTTCAAAGGTTACCCAGGGATTGCGTTAACTTCCCACCCCGACCCCTATGAGTTTCATCTCCCAAGGCCGGTCACCTACAAGCGTTTTAAACTGCGCGCTTGGTTT
Source organism: Ancylostoma ceylanicum (assembly GCA_000688135.1). Classification (NCBI taxonomy): domain Eukaryota; kingdom Metazoa; phylum Nematoda; class Chromadorea; order Rhabditida; family Ancylostomatidae; genus Ancylostoma; species Ancylostoma ceylanicum. Next base: position 15,841 of record JARK01000127.1, on the reverse strand, counting down.
CTCGGCCATCCGCCGTCGCCGCCGCCGCCCTCATTTCACACTTGAATTCGTCCTTGATTCGGCATGTAAAAAGCTGTTCATTCTACTGTGAGGAGTCGCATACGAGCAACTAATCCTACAAATTTCTCAACGCATGTGGCAATCGCCGCCGTTTTTTGTCACAGAAATCGGAGAACGTGTGTGGATGGTCGCGATGAAACCCTAGAACACAGGGAAATTTTAGAAAACAAATGTAGGAGTTTAAAATAGCTCCAGGAGTGGGAGAAGAAAGGGAATGGAAAAGTCAAAATATAAATTGAATCATTAGGCGAAATGGGGAGAGGCTCAGCGGCAGGATTCATGAACATTCCCGGATAAATTCTGGGCTCCCCTCCATCTACAGCGGACAAATCTCCGGCGCAAAAGTGAAATATCTGGATATTTTTGCCACTGTGACAACTGGGGAAAGTCGTTTAAATAAGGTACGTATACTATTTTTTCTCAGGAGAACTCGTCCAATTTCAAGGTGAATGGGTCAGTGAATAGGTCACAACCCTTCCGGGAACATCCATGAATACGAGCTCCGGCTGGAAAACTTCCTCAGGATCGAGTTCTCTCTCACATCATTACTGGCACGGCTATTTTAAAACCCCTGGTCAATTATCACTTGCTTATTAACAGAAACATTACCCAGATTTTTGTGCCTCAAAAAAAAGATGGGAACAAGGTATTTTTGAGCCAACACAAATTTTTGCTATACATGTATGTATTTCTTCGTTTCAATACGGTGGACAACCGAAAAATGCAGCCCTCTTTTCTGGAAATGCTTGATACTTCTTGAAAATATTAGTACAAAGCAGGATATTGAGGCCAGTTTGGGGCTAAGCGATCAGGAGCGCGTTCTTCTTTTTTTTTTTTTTTTTGATTATTGACACATTCTCGCAGTGTTC
>JARK01000127.1:0-10858 GCA_000688135.1 Ancylostoma ceylanicum | reverse complement strand
ACGGGATCGGCTAAAGCATAGAGAGAAATTCTAGAGGAATAGAGCAGTAGTAGGGGAGTAAGCGTGGCGGAAGCGGTGGCGCTGCCTTGGCAAATTCGCTGTAATCTGACGGCAATGAGGTGAGGTGGGGAGGCGATGAGGGGACGAGAGGAGAGCGAGTACACGACGAGGAAAGTGCCATTGCTGTGTGCGGTAATCGATCTCCTCCCCACACTGCTCACACTCGCTCGACTCGAGCGAACTCTTCAAGGCTGTGCCACTACCACCGCCGCTCATCCTGAGCAAGCAGGATCCAGGATCAGCCAGCCAGCCCGCAGGCGGTTCAGCGACTCACGTAATTTGTCTCGAAGGCCATCGCGAGCTTCAAACGGGCTACCTGCAAAGGGCTAACTGTAGAAAATAGCGGCAGCAAGTATCTTTGCCAACGCACACTGCGTAAATATTCGATTTCATCTTGCATTTACGAGCGCGACGGCAGCCAGCCGCAGCCACTCGCAAACAACAACGACGCCTACACCGCTCAGAAAACAACTACTACACAACAAAATACGAGCTGGAGTGAAGTGCTTGTCACAGAATTAGCAGCCGTTTGTTCACTAAACAGCAGTAGACAACCAAAAGGACACTCCACTTGTCATGAGTATCTAATGACCACGAAAAACCCGCCGGTTCACGACGGAGAGGGGGAGAGAGAGGGAGAGAACGACTGTAGGCTGCTGAATCAGTGAGTGAGTGATGCACACATTCAAGGTGATCCAATGAGGAGCAGAGAGTAGCAGACGCGGAATAATATGGTGACATTTGACGCGCAGAGCTGCCACTTCGATGGTAGCGTTTTATTTGGAGGCGGAGCCGAGGGGCGGAGCAACCGCACACGATTGATCGGTAAACAAATTCGACGAGAAAACAGATTATGACACTAAGAAAACATCTAGCCGGCTGAGGAATGTTGGAATGCCGTGCGTAGCGCTGGCGGAATTGTGACAGATATCCGATTTCAACGTAGTAAATCGATGTGCATCAAGATGAAAAGAGCTGAGCAAGTGAGGGGAGAGAGATGCTGAGGCGGCAGCGTTTCGCAACAATGTCTTGTCCCTGGAAATGAGGGACAAATGGCATGTACGAGTTTTTGCCGCCCGGGGCGTTAGTTGCTATGGGCGTGAGAATGGCTTAATTATTTAAATGGAGAGATACTGCTATTAGGTGAAATGGTGATATGGTCAACCGGGAAAAAGGCTTGGAATTATCCCATGGATATAATTATGGGGACGACGGGTATAGAGGCTTTGTACCCTGGAAAAAAGCAGCTGCTATAGCCCATGTTAATCGAGAGAATCTGCAATTTCCACTAGTGTTAGCAAAGAAACTTCAGGGATAGCGGCCAAAGCGGCCTGGGCAGCCCAGCAAAACCCCGTCAGAGCAAATCTTTAACGAGTCGCCCAGAGTTCGAAGTGATTAACTTGCCGGAAAACAACGACGAATGAACAGCCAGCCAGCCGGCCGGCCGGAGGCGCGGGCCGCTGGCTGCGTCTTGTTTTGGCCCTGCTGAAACGGAAAAAACGAGAGGAGGAGCCGCGGACCGAGCGAACCACGCAGAAGATGTCGAGGGAAGCAATAACGAGAGAGAGCGATGCGAAGCGGCGACGATGAGGGGGGGGGGGGCAGAACTGGGCCACAATTGCACCCCCCTCGCTTCCGTCGGCGTCGGCGGTGTGGTGTCACTATCGCGGCGTATATGCAAATGAGAGAAACCAACTGGCTTTGCGGCTCGCCCGATCCGCCGCCGACGCTTCGCACGTCGTTTCGAAGCAAATCGCGGGAGGTGAGAGAGTGAGAATTGCTGGACCCGGGACAAGGAGCCAGCCGCCGTCGGGATTGACCGCCGGGACGCGCAAGTCGGGGTCGGTCGGGGTGCGAGTGACTCAGCACACTGTGTCGTGGTGTGTGAGCGAGTGAACGAACACCACCATCGAGTACAACACAAACGGCGAATAGACGGCAGACGAGGGCCGCCGGCTGTTGCTGGTGCAGTGCTACCGCGCTAAAAAACGCAGCGCCGGCATAGTTTTGCGGGAGGGAGAAAATGCAATTTCAGCCCAGCTGTTTAGTCGTGTCCTCCTCTAGCATGCTCCGAAGCGAATCGATCCCTCCAGCAGATTTCCGCCACCGCCACCGCGATCGTCGTCATTTTCCGCCATCGCCGCCGCAGGCCTCAGGCGAGGGCTGAGGTCGTGGTCGCCGCGCCGCCGCGCTGCGCCACCGAAGAAGCAAAGTCCAGAAACAGATGGTGCCCGGAGTGCGCCCCCCACCTATTCCATTTGTGTAATATCACCGGCTGGATGGCTGAGCCGAAATTCGATCATAAGAAAACAGAAATTGTGCCCTGTGCGCGACGCTACCCTGGCGCGCAAAAACTAGCACCAGCGCCAGCGCTCCTCGATTTAGGTTAACTGCTATTTTGTTGGGGAATTCCAAATCCCATAATTGAATTACGGGCACTCGTGCGACAGCAGTTTATGCATGAATTATGCACAAAAACTATCCACTGGCCGCGCTGTCGTTTACAAATTGCAAACTGGACGAATTTTTCGCTTGATGGACTGCTCGACCGACATTTCCTTGTGAAGTTCTTGCATTGGTAGCAAAATAGAAATTGGCAGCAAGCAGCAAAATAGTAGGGCATAAATTTATGAGACAGCACATCTGGATTCGGAAAAATTAATGACCAACCAATGAACAGTTCGACTAACTATACCAAAATCCTCTACGTGGGAAATCTTGATCTAACAATTAATTCATCAACCTTGTAAACAGAAAGATTTCTCCGTGATCTGAAGCCACATGCGTTATTAGAATTACCCATGCTACACATCTCAACCCCACACGAATTTACCGGTCGCAGGGACGAGCGTAAAGGCGTTTACCCTGGATAATCTCAACGATGTATCGAGGCCTTGGTCTAAATCCATCGCTTCCATCAAAATAAAAATAATCAACTCTCGTCAAATCCAGTACAAAAACCTCCAGTCGCATGCTTCTTTGAAACCTTACCCAAGGTAGATGTACGAACACAACGAATTTACCCATCATTAACAGGGGCATCAATACAAATGGAACCCTCACCGAAGCCAGAGACCCGAAACCCCTTGTTTTCACACATTCACCCGTACCAGAGTTGAAGTTTGTAACATCCGCATTACCTTGGCATCAACTGCAAACCTATCCCCCCCCCCTCCGCACTCTACCCTTCGCCCGCCATCGATAGTAGGATATGTTATTCGTTCCTACGAATATTTATAGCCCCACCCATACATCAGTTGCACAGATCCGAACGACTTCGGCGTTCTCAGGCGGAATAGTCCAAAATTTGATTCTTTTATGCTTATATTCACTATTTCACGACGAAATTCACTCTCACCAGAGTTTTGAAATGTCTCTACACAAGCACTGCTGTAATTCATTCACTTGTTTGTTTATTTATTTATTTACTTTCAAAGGTGCACCGAACGAAAAACTTCAAATTTAACTTTAACTCGAAGTCTGGATATTCTGCTATGTAGTGGAGAAGTAATGGACACAACTTCAACCTACGAAGGATAAATTCTAGGAGCTCTCGCAAAAACTCCTTCCAGGGCTACCTCTTCAAGTAATGAGACAAGTTTCCTACATACTGTTAATCAACTACTTGCCCATTTTTAGGAAGTTCACTACCTCAGCTTTAGCCGAGGCGGTATTCATGGATTTTCCCAGGAAAGCTCATACCGTCACCCACTTATGTGGACGAGTTTCTCGTTTAATATGAATTCTGACAGAGAGCAACCATTTTTTCCCTGGAGATGTAATTCATGAATTCGGGTTGTGAGTAAATTGATAGATCGAATGCTTACAAACGGACAGCTCTTTCGCCCAGAGGAGAAAAAGGAAGCGCTGTGAGGCATTTTGATTTTTTGAATGCACATCCATATTAGTTATTAGATTAGGTGAATTCGTTCAGTTTTCATTCAAACAGTTTAATGGTATATACGAACTCGTCAGTGGACTGTTATCATAGTACCATACATGTAAGATATCATCATGTAGATGGAATACATACTTTCACCTAATATCCTAGTAGCAGTTCTAGTCTATGTATAAGAAATGAACTACTTCTAATGGATGTAATTCCACAAATAACATGGATATCGTGAATATCAATCCGTATCCTCTTGGTGTCGCTATAAACACGGCAGAATCGGATCAAAACATGGTGTATACACAGTCGTTCGCAGGAAATCCATTCGTTGAAAATACAGGGTATGTAGCATCGTCCTCAAAGCGTAAACATATCCCTTCGCTACTCTGCACTGGATTCCAATACATATATGCTGCAGTACAATGTATCTACAGGGTGCGGCAAAAGTCTTTGGACAAGCATAAACGCTTGCTAAAAATCCAGGGAGGGGGAATTTGGGAAAACCAGTGGTTATTTACTCTTCGTGACCTAATTGTGAGCACAAAAATTATTTTTGTTCCTGAGTTTTCCTCTTCTCGTATGTTCACAGCCTTCGGGAAGTACAGGTGAGACGCGGGTTCTGGCGCGCAGGTAGTAGAGGTACTTTTCCTCCCACCACTTCTCCATCTATTTGTGAGGAGACTCCAAACTCCTGTGGAGGGTAGCAGAGGCCTTCTACTATGGAACCCAGAAAAATCCCTGGGAAATTTGAAAAATAGGTGGGGCACTGCCAGGTCCATTGTCAGCTTCGCTTTTGGCAGTTCTCAAAATTTTTGCACGAAAACACGGAAATCGCGCTACAACAGCAATTTTCGCATGTTTTAAAGCAAATTCACCACGGTTTTCTGTCATAGGTTTGTTTATTTGCTCTTTCTTAATTGGCATATGATAATTTTGGACTTATAGAATGACGAAATGCCCCCTTAAAGTGAGTACTCTTCTCTATTGCCATAGTGCAGACAAATATTCGCTTATGGAAGCCCTACATCTACTCTGGGAGATTTCGAAGTGGTTTCTAGCGAGCTATTCCCTTCCGAAAGCCACACAGGAATTTGAGCTTTCTCCCGAAACTTTGGAGAAGGGCCGAAATGAATTTCAGTTCATCATGTTGCGCGCCGGGCCAACGCCATATCTAATTTTTGACAAGCCCGTGTCGCTACCAGTGGAGGAATTTTCGGAGTCAAAAATATTATTTATGTTAACAAGTGGGCCGCTAACACACAGCAACTATCAGCTTTTCCAGTTTTTTCTTCCTTATTTTTTGAAAATCGAATATGCTTGTCCAAAGACTTTTGCTGCACCCTGTATAGGGCATGGTCTGCTTTTAATTTCAGGAATTTTGCGTGTTAAAAGGACATTGGCGTACAGTGTGCACCAAAATCACCGTCAACTGCACGAGCTCACCAGTCGCAGAGCCAGGCAGCAACACCCTTTCCACCCATAGCCCTTTACGTCCGAAAAGGCCACCCGTCGATCTCCAGGATTGGACAGTCCGTGGTAGCAGCCGATAGCAAAGATCGGCCGTGCAGCCCATCTTGGGTATAAGTCTTCACATCTCCAAAACTACTTTTACACAATTCAGGGCTTTGAATGAGACAATAATGAAAGAAATCGCAATCTTCCTCGGTTCCTTATCGCCGTACTGTTCCAAGATAGCGCCAGCCATGATATAAATCTCCAATACAGTTATAGACATTGAAGAATCATGTATAAACATTGAAAGTAATGGCATGAAAGTGGAAAGCGACGACGGAAAGTGTAGAATGAAATTACAGAAATATACCATGGATTAGGCGTAGAATCATAGACCCTAAGCCGAGAAATGTCCAAGATGACCGTCACTGGTAGCAATACACGTTCCGTGACGCCACGGAACAGAAAGGCAAGCAACTGAAGTGGTTTCGTTAGGAACGCCCCTGTGGGGCGTACATTGTTCGCAATGTTCTTTGCATTTTCCCACTGGTTGGACAATAATAGTGTTAAATCGGTGGATTAGACCGGATAATCGACACCGCTTCGATGCATTCACCCACATTCTAGAAGACGTCTTGTACAGAATATATACAGCACGCTACTATTACTACGTATGGTCTGGTAGCCCACAGAGGGCCCATGATCTGACATTGTCCGCAACTACGACCACACTTGTTTCCAGCGATGGGGGAAAGCCACAGAATCCCTTTTGAAGGAGATAGATGCAGCACGCCAAAATAGAAGGAATGACACCAAATTCACATCAAAACTTAGTGAAGTAGGCTTAGAAATCAAGCGTACGTAATTGCGGTCAATGTTACATCAAGGGCCCTGTGTATGCTACCAGACCATATCTAGTACTGTGAGTTTCGGCAATCTTGTGTCAAACTAAATAATGTAGGTGCCGCCATCTTGGCTCATCTCCGGCAGGATAATCAATACGATTTTACAAGAAATAAGATAGTATTGTGCACCTACCACTCAGCACATGGAATAGTTAAGACTTCTGGAACGAATGGTGCGCAGGTTTGTATCATAGGGAGAAAAATGGGCGTGGCCGGACGACTCCGATTGGCGCATTCGTGCCGCCCGCCATGTCAACCTGTTTGAGGTCGTACGGCCTTACGTAAAATAGACCATGAATTACGGAATCGGAACTACACGAGATCAAACAGGTGAGTGTAGCAGGCAGCTCAAATGCGCCAATCAGAAATGTCTTGTTACGCCCCTTTTTTCCTCATCATGGAGAGCACCCACATGACCAGATGATACCAGTGTCGGTCGTAGAGATGCCCGGACAAAGGTACATACGTGGTAAAAAACTGGAATCTCCACCATCTTGGGGATCCAAGTGGAAAATCATTAAAAATATGAATTCGGATATTAAGTATCTGAAAAACAAATACTAGAAAATAATGTTAAAAGTAAACAACAACTAAAAATTAATAGACACAAAATTTTAAATAATCTTTAGTGCACTTTTGAAAATCCCGGCCGTTAGCCTCTTCATGGAAAACTCCTCGCAAAATGGGGTCTGTTCGGTCAGATAACTGCACTTCTTATTTTAACCAGCCTTTTCCTTTGGAGGTGCTTTGTGCATGCACTCTGCGAGGTTCGCGCAGAATCGGATGTCGAGTCCGATTTGAATGGCTGCGTTGACGCAGTGTCAACAAAAACAACACAGGCAGCGCCAAAACAGCGGTGTTGTTTAGAGATAACAAGAATCCAAACGGGGAGTCGAGCTTTTTTTTTCAAGAGGAGGTCATGACAAATTCAGACAAATTCCTGAAAAGAAATAGGGACATCATTCAGGAAAATTTTCTTCACAAATAATAACAAATAGAAATGACAAAGAAAAACCGTGACTCTTCAGTTATACTGTGTCCGGATGTTCAAAATATCAAAACTTGGCAACAGCGGCCAAATCCATTTTCAGAAGCAGATCACATAAAAATTATCCCATTCAAACTTCTCATTTTCTCCGAAACATTTGAGCACGATGACTTTGTTCAAATGTTACGAAAAATGGCAAAATCCAAAGTTCAAAGATGCCGATTCCTGACAGTCTGTAAGCAGTGGCCATATTTATAGGAGTCCCTGAGACCGGCACCTTGGAGGAGAAAATCTGCCCTATTCAAACTGACCTACTTAAAGGCAGCACCCACGGAAATTTTTGTGTTGGAGATTTCGCTGAATTTCAAGGTTTTCAGGAACGATGAACTCACAGGCAGTGATGAAAGAGCTTGAAACACGCCGGAAGAAGGGAAATGAAGGCATAGTTTTCTATGTGTCCAAAGTGCAGACGAGTTTTCCGCTGAGGGTATGTGGGGGTATAGTCACGAATTCTTGTGGAGGGTGCGCATTCCATACCCTACACTGTACAATACTCCATAACAACATGATACATTAGGCTAGACCACTCCTAGCATGCCAAATCAATAGCGTTAACTGGCGTGGCGGACACCAAAATGGCCACGCTCGGCTCTGGCAGATAGGCCGTTTTTTTTCTGTGCTCAAGTTGCCACTGTGATTGTTTGGCAGCCGACCACACGGAGAACGACTCACCTCGGAATTGAGGATTTCCGTGGGTGCTGCTTTTAAGGGAAGAATAATTAACTAATTTCATGTTCAGGTATTAAATCTCTGGTCTTATGGTCATTCTTGTTCTGAATATTATTATGTATAAGTTTTTCAATTCCATACTACTACAGCGTATCGGATCAATGGCCATCATTACGAGTGAATCAATGTATATAATAAGTAAATAAATAAATAAATAAATCACAAACACCACCGCTTTTATGTTAGGCACACCTTGTGAGCAGAAAATTAAATAAACAAATATACTAAATAAGTAAAAATATCATAAAGCCTTTCTCCCGACTACAGCGAAAAAACCCAACTTCATCGATTGCCAATAAATTTTCCTCTGCGCCCTCAAAAACATTTTCAGCCACCTAATCCTGAAAACTTCTCCGTTTCCATGGCATTCTGCAAGGGCCGCTAGTGAGCTATCGATTGAACTTTTTGCTTACGGCCTCTCCGGCGAGTATCGACCGAAATTATGGTAATGAATGCCGATGAGGCCACGTTTTTGTAATGATGACTTTCAGCTTGCAGAAAAAGATGCGGATACGAGCATCGGTGAAGAGGACGGAGCAGCAGGAAGGGATTATACGGGTAGTTATCAACAATAATAATGCAAAATGAGGGCTATGGAAGGATGATCTCGACGGGTGATCTCAGCTCTTCCAGGAAGAGAACGGCCATTTGGCTCGCCGCAAGACAAACGGGATCCTTGGGTCTTTCCAGCAATTCTTCCAACAACGTGGAAGCATGTGCAGAGCAAGTCAGTTTATCCTGTATTCGTCCATTCTGTGCTATAGTGAACACCAAACGGTCGTAGATAAGGGGCGTGGCCGCGGCGCTGGCACTCTGGTCGTCTACTGCACAGGGGCAGCGGGCCTGTCGGGCAGAGACGCGGAGGAAAACCTATACGTCATGATTTCCCGGTGCCTCGGGAGGTGCAGCAGACAACCAGAGTGCCCGCGCTGCGGTCCCGCCCCTTGTCTATGGCTGTTTGGAGTTCACAGTATGCTCTATAAAATCATAGCGACTAGTGAATAAATAAACAAATAAATAAATAAATAAATGAGATTGAACTATCGTCACTATCTATATTAGCTATCTATATTTTTCTAGGAAAGGCAAGATTTTTTCTCAAATTCGTTTGACGTCATTAATCCTAGAATATGACGAGGGGTCTTCTGAAGCATGTGGGCGTCCACCCAGACCAGGAGCACGATAAAATGGCATGACGTCAGCAAATCAAGTGGAGCCCACCAATCAACGGGAGAGCCGCTAAAGGGGAAGAAAATCCTCATTCTGGCTCCCGCACCGGAAATCTTTGTATTTTTTGTAAAGGCTCCTGATTGAAAGCAACATATTGAACAGACAGATTCCACCTATTAATGAAAAACATGACACTACTGTCAAGAATTGATTGAGAGGAATACGAGCACCTACTGAGATCTTGGAAGGCTCGAATACGCACTAATTATTCACACACCGGTTCCTCGGCTCGAACTATTATAGATCGGAAGTATGGTCTCCTTGGTGCCCCCAGGCCGAAACCCTGTGGAAACCACGGAAGACGGGGATAAGTACAAACGCATTTGAGGCCCAGTCAGAAAAAGAGCCTGCGCGCTAAGAAGTGGGACAAATCTTGCAGCCGCTGCAAACGGTCGTGTAAGCGTTGCAGCGAAGTGTTTTTTTTTCACCTACGCCAATATTCGAGGTCAACTCAAACCGGTTGGGATAGAGCTCGCAGGGGGTGAAAAGCGCGTGTGCAGAACCAAATTCTTAATATTTATGAAAGAATTATGGAAACTAAAGTGCATGCGAAAGAAGTGAGAAGGTTTTTTTTTTGAAAGCGACTGGCCCCTAGCCAAAATTCAAAAAAAATCAGAAATTAAAGTTCTTGATATTCTGTAGTATTCAGGGAATTCGCTCATTCGGCTATTGAACTGTATTATGAGTATTTGAAATAGAGTCTAGCTTGTCGAGCAAGGCCAATTCATGTAGGATAACGTTATGTCTCTCATTCCAGAGTGGCGGATTGTCAAACCCTGCAATATGGTCGATTAACCTAAAATGTCGCATTGGTCGTCGAGAATGATGACGTGATTCTATCACAGATAGAGAAGCTAGCAATGGAATGGATGCAGGTTGAAAGGCTAGCAGTGGAAATAAAACAATACAGTCATCATCCTTCGTGATCAGTAAACGGTCGTTGCTGCTTCTGCTCTAAAAATTCCATCGGCGCACTCAAAAGGCTCTGAAGAAGGCGATTTGCCGAAACGTTAGCCAATAAATCAGTTATCAACCTCGTGTGTGGCTTACCAAGAAGTCAAGACAATAAAACAATACAATTTTGAAGGACATCGAATTCATCGACATCTGTAGAGACCCTGGTCTGTTTTTTTTTTTTTTTTTTTAAAGTTGTCTTGTTGCACAAATACATTAGAGGTAACCTCCGTTATATTTTTCTACGAATGATCGTGAGAAACCCCAAACAATCTGAATCCAGGAGCCTTCAACACATAAGTAGAGAGTAGAAAGAGGATTCCCTTTCTAAGGTCTTGATACGGTGCTATAGCCTAGGTATTCGATGAAACAGCTGTCCTACATGGAAATCCATAACCTATGTCGAACAAGANTCCGTTATATTTTTCTACGAATGATCGTGAGAAACCCCAAACAATCTGAATCCAGGAGCCTTCAACACATAAGTAGAGAGTAGAAAGAGGATTCCCTTTCTAAGGTCTTGATACGGTGCTATAGCCTAGGTATTCGATGAAACAGCTGTCCTACATGGAAATCCATAACCTATGT
>JARK01000126.1:109657-124004 GCA_000688135.1 Ancylostoma ceylanicum | reverse complement strand
GCGAATCTCAGATCAAGCCGTGTTTCTAGCGCAGACTCGGGTAAGCGCATGCTTACCCAAGCATACCCAAAAATGTTCTCGAACGAGTGTGCGTTTTCCGTAACAACGCTCGGTGGATGCAGGCGAACTTTTGCACCAGCGATGCATCCGCATGCGTCCGCAGCCCGACACCTCGTCCGACCAATTGTTGCGCTGGGCCATGGTTTTACCCGGGCCTCAGCTGGCCAGACGAGTCCCGCAGGGCTCGCCTTGTTTCCGCCGAGGGAAACACGGCTGAGCTCTGATGGCCAGCGACCCGCTTATATACACCTCTCAGGGGGCGGGACGTCACGTGACTGTGAGGAGCAAGAACGCAGGTGGAACGCAGGTCTAACGGCACCACAGTCGACCGGGCAGCAGCTTGCCCCTCTAATGCAACCCAAACACAGGAAGAGCTGCAACCAGCACTAGGAATGCAGCAGTTCTTCATCATGCAGCAACGTCTGCCTTCAATTTTTTGGGGGCGGACGTGGCGAATCTCTGAGCAGTCGTTCCAATACTTGCCTCTGGCATCCACCGCCCGTCTGCTATGCTGCGCCGCGCGTCCTATGCATTATCATACGTGCTGCGATGCGGCGGTAGACGCGCAGTGTAGCGAGAGGCAAGTATTTTTGACAAAGACTATACACTGCGCCATGACGCGCCAAGTCAGTGGCGTAAAGTGGTGCTGTGGATACCAAAACGTCTATTCTGTCATCAGCGTCCACGGCATCATCTTCGCAGATAGACGGTTATTGTTTGTGTTCAACATGCCGTAGTGTCTACCAGTCGGCTACACGGTAAACTCACATTTGTTGTCGAGTATTATACAGTGTATCCGAAATGACGAGTCCGCCCACGCGGTCCACGTCACAGCCAGATCATTGGTTGATATCAGAAAGACAACGATGAAACGTGATACGCAGAGTAGATATGATGACCTAGACTGCTGACAAGCGTGGGCGCCTCGACCGCTTGGGCGGACTCGTCGTTTCGGATAGACGGTACATGATAACGGCTAACGCTGATTTGTTAGGGTGTAAAACTATGGATGCGCGTTTCCGAGTGGAACGGAATTTGTTCCAAGAAACCGTAGCAGAGCTCACCAATCAAAACTGTGTGTATAGTTAATCTCAACTACCCTTCACCGTCCTCCATGCAGGATATGAGGTTCCTTCTTGGAGAAGTCAGTGCGCTGTGAATCGGAACAGGCGCTTACCCGAACCCCCACTTTTTTCGCGGTTCTCGCATTTTTTTTCTTTATGAGGAATGCTTTCTAGCCAGAAATAAGTAGAGGTCTGATAGTGGGAACCATACGTGCGATAGTAGGAGCCGAGGCTCCGACCCCCTTCACTTTGGGCGGGGGTCCGGTAGACCCCCTTCACTAAAGTAAAGGAGAGGTCACCGGGGCGAAGCCCTGGTAAAAATAAAAATTTGCTCAGTAGTTTAGATACTCTAAACTACTGAGCAAACGCCCCCAAAAATACTCCGATAGGGATGGAAAAGTGTGCGCGCATTTATAGTTCTACACCCTAATAAAAGCGAAGGAGGAGGGTAAGTCTTACTCAGATGCCTTTAAGAGGAACTTCAGGAAATTACCTTGAAAGCATTTCAGCAGAAAGGAGGTTCCAGCGCTCGGAGGGTGGAATTCTAGGTCTAGGTTTCATAACCCCATAAGCAAGCAGAAAAAATCAAAGATCTACCGAACCGTAGTGCGCCCTGTCGCGATTTATGGTGCCGAGTGTTGGCCTGCCACCAAGGAAATGGAGCGTCGAATTAGCGTCATGGAGATGAGAATGTTGCGTTGGATGGGTGGCATAACACAACTCGATCGCATTTGCAACCAAGATATACGGCAGCGATTTGGAGTTGTTGCGATAGACGACAAGCTTCGCGAGGCGCGTCTGCGATGGTTCGGTCACGTCCTCCGTGCCAAAGGCGATAAAGTCTGTAGGATCGGCTACGACCTAGAAGTACCAGGAAAGCGGCCAAAAGGAAGACCGAAACAACGATGGCTTGACACCCTGCACGCTGATCTCAAGCTGGCTAGGATCCATCCCGACCAGGCGCACGACAGGGCAATATGGCGTCAAAGGATCAGCAAAGCGGACCCCGCTACGAAACGGGAAAAACGCTGAGGAAGAAGAAGAAGATAAGCAAGCAGAAAAAAAAAACTACTTTTGCGTCTTACATCCTAATGTTACCTGGTCTATAGGATAAGCAATTACATCTTTGGTCGCGTGGTCTCATGAACTCCAGCACTGAGCAACTTTGCTTCCTCACTTCTAGGCGCCGGCGCACTCTTCCTGTGACGATGCCAAGTAGAGGGAAAAGAAAAAAAAACAATAAAATTCGGGAATGCACAACGTCCATGCCGAGAAATAGATGGTCCCTTCAAAGTGGCATCATTTCGGAGATTCTTACTCAACCGTTCAAGCCGGCAGTCAGTGGTCGGATGAAAGACGACTGTGGTGGATCCAGCATAACAACTAAGGATGATAAAACGGGCAGCCATGCAAAGTTGTCCAAACGGCTTATGCCCATAAGTAGCGGAACTATGTCTCAGCATTGTTTTGCTTCCAAAACCAATTCATTAAATGATGTGACATACTCCACAGCGACACCGTCGCTGTGAAGAAAATGAATGGAAATGTTGATAGCGTCGTTGTGAAGCATGCCATATCCCTAAAGGCAGCACCCGCGGAAATCCTCGATTCAGAGCTGATGTGCGGGTGGTGAAGTGCAGACTCAGCACATCATAAATGTGTAACGAACACAAACAATAATGGCTTACCTGCCGAGAAAAGCGAACTGTCGTCATGAACACGCCTGGTTGTGTTCACGCCAGTCCGAGTTTTCCCCGGCTCGACGCGCCAGCTAGAGCCATTGCGGCGCATGGCCTAGAGCGCTATATGTAGTGTAGTGTATGAAATGCACACCATCCACGGGTGCCTTAATTTGTCGTTTTGCGGCGTGCTTCAAGCTGTTTTCTCACTGTCTATAAGTTCATCTCAAAATTCGACGACGTTTCAAACATGAAAATTTCCGTGAGTGCTGCCTCTAAAACAAAATATTTCCTTGGTTTCTTGCTGTAACCTTACCACATTTCTACAAGAACGGGACTACGAACGGGACTTTCTACAAGAACGGTACAAAACAGAGCGATTTTTGTGATCAGGGCATCAAATAACCGCTCGAGAGAAGTCTGGGCAAAATTTTCTCAAGAGGGCCGACAACCCAGCTTCTACAGCGGACGTCAATGGCGGTGACCCGTCTGCGGCCTTGAAGATAACGCGGCGCGACCGCGCCGCTTGAGCGAGAATCCTCTCCGAGGCATCAATTTATGGGGTTTTCTTGAAAGTCAGTTAGTTTTCTTATTAGTTATCATCAAATGTGATGAATAACTATCAAGAAAACCCAGATACGCCACTGCGCCGACGATTCTAGCGTAAGCGGCGCGGTCGCGTCAAGTGCTTTCCGAGACCGCAGACGGGTCACCGCCATTGACGCCCACTGTACAATTCTAGGTGGGCCATTGCACCATTAATGTTGAGATGGAATCCTATAGAATCTGAATATGGGCACGTGAAAAAAGATCAGCATAAACAGAGTAGGTACTGGCAAGAGACGGTAAAAATGTTGTTGATTGTGCTGTCACAAATGCGCAGTAATGAACATCGTCTCCATTTTCGCCGCCTTCAAACAACACGAAGACTCTGTGGGATTTCGGTGAGACGTATATGCACACTTCGCGTGAATATTAGCGTGAACGGGCCTAAGAAAACTGTGTTGGATGATTATCCAGAATTCTTAAAATGCACATATTCCGAAAAAGCTCGGTGCAGGTGTAGAAACACAGCAGCACGCACTCCATGCAAACAGTCAAAAAATGGGCATGCTCTCCCTCCGCTGAAGTGAGCAAAAACAAGACATGACATATATGGGAATAAATCGAACAGCGTATGCAGTATCAGGAAAAGAAGACGCCGCCACATCTCTACACCATGCCTATCCAATAAATCAATAAAATTGGCGCGTACGATCAATAACAACCACATCGTCACGGGCTCCAGCGTCGCAGTGCAAGGCACGTGAGCCATGCGTTGCCCGGCTGATTCTCTGTTCTCTCCACCGTACGGCACGTTCAAGCGCTGATACTCAGCGAGGTGTACGCAGTGAAATATCGGGTGCGGGCGATCGATACGCAGAATTATCTCGCTGCGTGTTCGATTTCTCGTTGATTGTTTCTGCTCTGAGTGCTCACCTAATCTAGTATAACCTGCGGCTGGAAATAGCTGATATTCGTCTCCTCAAGCGATCTTCACTTCCTTCAAAATCCCTGTTAGCAGACTTCTACATGAAGGGGTTTAGGTTTTATTATTTGTCTCTACATGGTACTACGAGACCTCTCTCCCATATTGGATGTGATTTGTCGCTTAGCTAGTTGCATGAGCCCGTATTTATAGTGCTTCGGAGAACGGAAAGTACGTATCGATTCTCGTGGGATTCCGACGCGTCGGATGTATATAGGATCGATAAGCTTAATTCTTAAGCGTTATTCATAGTGCGCCGGAGTCCGATCCTGTCGGATAACAAAAGATGAGTATCGGTCCTCGTAGGTCGGATTCCGACGAGGATCGATACGTATCATTTCTTATCCGACCGAATCGGACTCCGACGCACTATAAATACAGCTTAAGAAGTGTGACTAACGGCTGGGGACGACACTTAGTTACACGAGATGAGCAGTATGCCGGCACGAGGATGGTCTTCTTACCCTACAAAAATCTCCCCTGATCAAAACAAAGAAAAAAAAACAGCTTGTGAGTGAGTTTGCAATAAAGTTCCAGTTAAAACTCCTCGATATAGCTAGATTATAGTAGTGGTTATCCTGACTCAATGCTGTTCCTTTGCGGTCATATCACTAATATCACCACGCATCACCAACGCAAGCTCATGCAGTAGCGGGAGCATATATAGCGGTGTGAGCCTAGAATGGCTTCATTTATCAGTGAGGGTAACTGTTTTCGGCAGGGAGTATAGTCATGGTCATTCTGATTCAGTGCTCCTCCTTATCGGCCGTATCACTATACCTTCACCTATCACCAACGCGAGCTGGTGCAAGAGCGGTGGTGTTCGATAAGAGTTTCATTCCACCAGTGAGTGGAGGTATTCCCGGCCGAAAACAGTTACCCTTACTAACAGATGAAACCACTCTAGGCTCACACCGCTACGCTCCCGCCATTGCATGAGCTCGCGTTGGTGATACGTGGTGATATTAGGGGTATGGCCGCAAAGGAACAGCATTGGATGGAGTGAATAGCGTCATTTATAGCGCGTCGGAGTCCGATTCGGTCGGATAAGAAATGATACGTATCGATCCTCGTTGGAATCCGACCGATGAGGATCGATACGTATCACCTCTTATCCGACCGAGTCGGACTCCGACGCACTATAAATAACGCTAATGAGGAAACCCAGACGAAAGAGGGATGATAATCAAAGGGGCGTAGCGAAAATAATCTTGGAAATTCCTTTGCTGATTGAACAAGGGGTTTTTAGAGTGATGAACATGGATATCTTATCCAATTTTTACCATAGCTCAATTACGTTAGATAGGCTACTGGAAGTCATCTTTTATACACATTTCAGCGGCTGCTGGTGTAGCTGGCGGCATGCCGCTAGCTGCAGTCAATACGCATGCCATGCGTGCCTGCCGCGGCGTACTCTGGACGCAGCCTAAAATCATCGCCGCAGTGGCGTGTCTGGGTTTTCTTGATAGTTGTTCATCACATCAGATGATATATAACAAGAAAACCAACCGACTATCAAGAAAACCCCATTACTTGATGTCCCGGAGAGGATTCTCGCTCGAGCGGCGCGGTCGCGCCGCGTGCTTTTCGAGGCCGCAGACGGGTCACCGCCATTGACGCCCACTGTACAGTCCTTCCGAAACGATGGCGCCGATGAAGCGGTCGGTAGATCAAGAGGCGGCAAGTGGACTTGGCAGCACACACCAATTTGATAAGCATTTGTCGTTACATTTGGAGCCATTCTTAAATATTTTCTATCCTTTCTACCACTTTACTACCTTTACTGCCATAACTTTTCTTTTCATTGAGTTTATTCATTAGTTTTATTCCAAATAGCCAAGTGGACCCGCGCCGTAGCCGTGTTGTCTCAATTCGGAGGGACTTCACACCTTTTGACCTGAGGTGAGGTAAAGACATGAAGTCTTGTCGCATTTATTATGTAATCTAACAACAACGTAACTATCATATACGCCTGTGATATTGTTCGCTTTCACAGACCACATACGGTTTTGATAGAGGTGAGGTCATTGTATTGATATGCCTCAAACATCTCTGAACATACAGGTTAAAGGCAGCACCCACGGAAATTTTGCCTTCACTGATTTCACCGAATTCCTAGGTTTAGCACTACACTGAAGACACACGCAGTGATCAACTTTGACAAATCCTACTAGAAAGACGGTTCTCGTCGCCACCAATTCAGCCCGTTTGCAGAAGATGGCCGAGTTGCCCGGGCTTAAACCGGAGTGAGATGGGAATGAAAGCAAGTTTATCATAGTGGAAGAAAGTGATTGTAAACAAAGACACCCATTCATATCATACCATAACTCATCCTAATTGATCGCCAGCACAAACTTAATCTCTCTTTATCTTGAGAATGCTGATGCCTACGACGATGCAACTTTCGTAGAATTGTTGGCACTATTGCTAAGTACTCAGAACAATCCAAATCTCGGATATGAAAATTTCCGTGGGTGCTGCCTTTAAGTGGTCGGTGGTCTCATCACGATTGCCCTACGTGGCGCCATGTGCACTGTAGTAAGAAGCCCTGGCCTTGCATTTCCTTTCCTGTTTGCCCCACCATGCTTTGGGAATATCGTAAGGAAATTGCATTTTTGCCAGGGATCGTGGAGGCTGCTATAGATCCGTCAAATTCACTCAGCTATGACAGCAGAAATAAACCCTCAGTTTAGATAGAGCAATTAATCTAATCATTGTTATTCTGAATAAAAATCTGTCTGCTGGACTCCAGCTGATACGAAGCGCTGCTTTCTTCATATTCGCCATCACGAAATTAAAATGGCTTGGACACTATGGAGCCTTCAAGTTTAATCTTTTTTTTTTCGCAAGATCATGCGGAGCGAGGTGAGTGGTGAGATGCCGGAGGATTTGGCAGAAGGTCTATCAGTAGAGAAACAGCAGGAACAACAACTGATGAATAAGCTTGCTGCGCAGGGACGCTTGCCTGCTCGACCCGCTTCCTCGTTTTTGCAGAAGAAATTGCAGCAGAGAGTAAGTAGTTTGTTGTATTTTGACGACCCAGTTGAACTGCATTGCTACTTTGCGATTTTCTTCCAGAAGTTCTTTGACTCTGGTGATTATGCCATGGATAAGGACCGCAGCAAACAATCAGTGCCAGGTCGCATCCCGCATCCGATGACGACACCAGTGGCGGCCGTTGCACCAGTGGCGAAGACCACTCCCGTAGGTACTCAGGAGGCGAATTCCCCTGATGCAGAGGCTAACTTGCAGGTTTGTATGGTGTTGTGGATTAGGAAGATAATAAATGCGTCGCTATTGTATTGGGATCTCTAGATTCCTCGCCCAGATACGGTGCCACAGCGGAAAGCCTCAATTATAAATCCGGCGGTGCATTGCAAGCTCAGTCCGATGCCGCATGTACAGGTCCGTATTTTCAATTCCATTATAGTTTAGCTCATGTTACGCTTTCCACTTTTTTCATTTTCGTTAGTTCTTGAGTAAGAAATAAGTTCTGTTGGTTGCACATTTCGGATTTCCTGAAGGCTCACCATCTTCCACATCGTCATCTCTAACAAGCAGATCATTTACATGTGAGATATTCGAATCATAGGTGCAATCAGAATTCGGCAGGAACCGGAATCATTTCGCCTTCCATTCTGAGAAGGAAATTCATGAAAAAAAAACTATTTTGCACGACATTCTCAGAAAAAAATTAATTCGCGTTTGTCAAGGTGTTTACACGTGCCTCATCAGAAATGGTAGTCGTTTTTCCCATTATTCGAGACCCATCTGAATTTTTTTTTCTGGACCCTCATGTGGAAAAATCGATAAAACAAACCATCCTCATCAATGATGCTTCTCATGTTTATGCTCAGCATATTGGACAAAGGTGGCAGACATCTCCTCGCAAACGCTACTACGAACATTAGAAGAAGACGCCAAAATTATGGAGTTGACAGTTTTGTGTAAAGCGCTCCTGGTGTTTGTGGATTACCGGATGTTTACAACACGTGCGACACAAGAGCCATATGATTTAAGCTTTTACCTGCACAGTACGACAGTTCATCGTTACTTGGAATTTGCCGATGAAGTTCTGGAGCGACTGTAGGGATTATGCTTGGTTCTTCATTCTCAGGTTAAAAATAGGCCCAAACGCTCAACGTTGCGCGCCCGCTCCGGCGGTAAACTACCGTACACAGTGTTTGTGTTAACCTATCAGAGAACCTTATCATACATTTTCTCACCAGTCCTCAAAAAAAGGTGGAAGAATTGATAAAACTGATGTATCAGTAAATTGATAATTGGTAGCTAATTCCGTGCAAAGTGCTTGGTGTTCAGAATGCTAGAAAAATCCGGTAGATGTCACTACCACTCTGGGTATATTCAAGAATAAACCAGAAAAATCGATCAGTCACCACTACTGTGTAAAGCGATTATCGCGAAACAACCGACCGAACAACTCCTTCAAAACATACTTCCACCAAGTCTGGAGCAAGAAGGGTAAAATTTTAGAAAATTCCGAGTTATCAGCAAGCCTATCATTAATGTCGGGCAATAGATGTCTTTGACATTTTGCTTGGTCTGTGTGCGAAATTTGATTCGGATTGGTTCATTCTTGCGATTCCTATCCGGAATATATCCACGTGCAGAGATGCAAACCTTTATTTTCATGAATACAGATTATTTTAAGCATCACGATGGGCAGTCAACTCAGTTGCCATCAATGGAGTAGTAGCGGGACAGTTTGCAAAGGAACGAGGCTGATCGCATAATTACCACCTATCCACAAGAACGTTTCTTTTCTTGTATGCCTACGGTTTTACAAAGTTCCTTCTACATTTTATCTGTCTCTGTCACTCTCCGAAATGTACTACGTACGGTTCTCGTCAGTTCTGTGCTGTCTCATTCTTGTTTTCCTCATCATCGCATTATTCTCTCGTTCAGTGGTTATTCATACACTATATTCATATAACTGTCATCGATGTTTACTAGTTGTGGTCGACGTGTCGATACGTACGTTTTTCATAGTGTCTCTTATATTTAGTCAGTTTGTACAGATAACACATGACAATGAATTATAAAGTGATCGAATGAAAGTCTTGTGTTCAATCGTCAGCGAGTGGGCTTTTTACTGCGTGTGTGTGCGTAGGTGGTGGTGCTGACGTGTTTCGATTGTTTGAATTTCGTATTTTAGAAGCGAAAATGATTTTTTTCCACATGCGCAATACTCTATGTGATGCTTCCAAAATCATACAGAAATATGCAGTATGCGAGCGGGCGTGGGAAGCTTCTGATACAGCTGTAAGAAGTGAAAGTTATCGCTCTTCGCATATGTCATGAAATCTCTGAGTTTGTACATACTGCATCTTCTCTATAGGTCATCAACTGCACACAGTAATAATTACGTTTTATTCATTGCAAAAATAAACAACGAACAAGTCAACACATCTCTTTCCAACTGTAAAAGCCTTGATTCATCATTTAAACAAGGTGAGCATCTATATTATGGAAGCCGTGTCCCATAAAAACTGACAAAAATTCTCAAAGCATTAGCACGGATTGAAAGAAATGTAAAGAGAGGAACAGATTTCGCCTGGGACGTGATTGCAGAGCTTGTCGTGAATGAATAAAAACTAATGTAGTCTATAAACACCATCGGTAGAATCGCGAACTCGGCGGTGCCATGCGCGTAGCGTTTTAAATTGCGACGGTCTAACTCGTCCTCCACTCAGTTGTTTCCAGCTTGAATGAGTGCTCTTCGGTATGACTTGTGATTATGCAGTGTTTTTTTTTTTCACTTTCTGTTGCCGTTGTGAGCCGTTGTACTGCTGCCAATGGTCTACTGTACTCAAAGTGTTGAGAGTTGGACGAGTTACGCACAAGGCAGCCGCAGCGCGTACGCAAGGCTAGGTTTGCGACTCTGCTAACGGATTTTACAGACTGTATGTACACTCATACACTCGATACGTGAGAGCGGCTGCACAGTACACTGCTCGTCGATTCGAGGCCCACCGCTAGCCCATTCGCGTGCTGTGGTGACATGAGGGAGTGGGCTGATTATCTGCTACATATTGGGGTTCTCGCCAGTTTTCTATCTTTTGGCTGGTGTTCCTGATACATAATGTAA
Source organism: Ancylostoma ceylanicum (assembly GCA_000688135.1). Taxonomy (NCBI): domain Eukaryota; kingdom Metazoa; phylum Nematoda; class Chromadorea; order Rhabditida; family Ancylostomatidae; genus Ancylostoma; species Ancylostoma ceylanicum. The sequence goes on along the minus strand of JARK01000126.1, from coordinate 113,564 downwards.
TAAAACAACCTTACTGAAGTGAATGATACGATTTGATGCTACATAGCTTGCAACATCATTATCCCAGAACTTAAACAACTTAGAGATCTTCCTTTCTATGAAAGGCGTTCATATGTATTGAAACTTAATTCACTAGCCTTTAGAAAAAAAAACTTATTGACATAGGCTTTTTCACAAGTTGGTTGTCAACAGGAATAAGGGGATTACGAAATCGGACATTCCGAGTTCTGGGGTTTCCAGGCTTCTGACTTCCAACTTCTGAAAGGTACGAAAAAAAGCCGGAAGAGTTTCTGGAAGGTTTAGGAAGTGAATAATGATGCTGCTATAATCCGCGAGGACTGTAGCACCCTGCGTCGTCGTCGCTGGGCCGATGTAAAGCCCATGCGCATCGATTGTGGGCGGGGCGTCGCCGCGGGACGTAGTGTGCTAACTCCTCGAGGAGTACAGCGGCTACCTGAAGTGCATTTTTTTTCATATGGGTTGGCATCAGTAGCGGATGCAGGGGGAATTGGCAGCCATTTGCTGCCACCTTGTTTTTGCACAGTTTTTCAACAGAAAACAATGATAGTAATCTTTGATAGATATTGACTATGGCTCTTCCTGGAATCTTGGAAATGGATGCGTACAGAATGTTGTTGGCTACAGTTTCACTGCTTGTTCTGTTCTAAAGAGGTAGGATCGACCCCCAAAAACAGCACATGGGGGAAATGAGTGTAAACAAGTCAAGTGGCAGTGAGACTAGGTACGGGAGTGGTCCTCTTAAGCTTTCGGGGACACAATGAATCGCTGAGAAGTTGCAAATCGGTCGTTCTCATTTATCATTACTAACTGTTTAACAACATATAATTAAATCAAAGTAGAGCCGTTGGTAGCTTTTTTTCGAGGGACATGAGTAACATAAAATATAATACCTCGCGGAGGAGATACTATCATTCTACAAGATGATCCGGTATATATAAAAACGCTGTAATAATGCTTAACGCTCTCTTCGAACTGTTTATGACAATATGACGGATACAGGACTCTGTGTTTTCGGAAGAGGAGGTTCTTGTCTAAACTATTGATGACTGGTAAAAGTATAACTATGTAGAGTCTGAAATAACCCTGTTCGCATGTCTATTTTTATTGAGGGGGGGGGGGTGGTTACCTTTATTCTTCAATGTGTTAAATGGTCCCACAATTTCTTAATATTATTAGATAAAGCGTTCTAAATGAACGTCAGTACAGTCCTTCTCAAGAAGATAGACGGATTGCGCGACTGCACTATCGCGGCGGAACCTGAACGAGGAATGCGGAGAGAGCATGCCCCAACTTAGAGGGTCGAGTAGGTCTCGCAGCGATTCTGCAGCTGCGACACTAAGAAACCGCACGCGCAGTCCGTCTATCTTTTCAACAAGGACTGTAAGTTTAGCAGTGAGCGATCCACACTACTTCCAAATTTCCGTGTATGCATGCATACAAATAGTGTGCACTCTGCATTACCGACTTCCGACTTCCTTTCTATTCCGGTGTTTTTTTGGAGCCTCCAGCTTTCGAAGTTTCAAATCTGACTTCCGCCCATCCCTGGTTGTCAGATGAGTTTGTGTTTTTCGAAATACTATGTGCTTAAAACCTTGGTACAGCAGTGTCCAGTTTCGAAGTCTATTTGCCCCTTATTTCACCTTCTAGAGGTAGCGGTTTCTCTCCTCCATTTGTCTCTTGGATGGCTACAGTGTTCCATTATGTATGTGCAAAAAGACTTTTCAAACAACAATAAAGCATGAAGGGCAGGCATAAATGTAGACATGAATGTTTGACTGATTTAGCTATTGTACTGTTTTCACTGAGAGGAGCACCTGGAATACTAACATTCAAGGCAATTAAACCTACTTTCCTTTGCAAAACCATTAAATATATTGGTTGGTGGAAACGGCGGAGAACCAGCACGGAATCGAGCCCACGATGGCTCCTTCGTTTGTCCGCATCCCAAAGCTGTGCTCAGATTCAAACTATTAGGTGTTAACAGAAGTCTTTGCGCTTCTTTCAGTTGCGATTTTCTCCGCCCTATTGTCATTTCCCGTAACAATTCCTATATCTTCTGAAAGCTCTTCTCTTCCTCTACTTCGGCCACTTTGGTGTGCTTTTCGAGGCCACAGAAAGGCTTCCACCATCGACGCCCACTGTACCTGAGTTTACGTACTTTGTTGTTAATTTTTTTTTTGGTGGAGGTCTTTCGGGCAAAGCAACTAACCCACCCCGTCAATGGCCGCTATGATACGATGACTGGAACTAGTGCCCTTACAAGTTCTTAAAAAAGGATTCCAGTAACTTCTGATGGCAATAATGTCATATACTTTCTCTTGAAGGATCGCATTGTGAAGCAATTACAATTGATCTCCAAAGTTGCTTAGCAATTCATATCATCCCTTCCAATAAGGTTTTTCTGCTACAGAATGTATCGAAAACACTAGTCGAAAGATGGGAAAACGAGAGAAAAAACTCAATGAGAAGCAGCCAATCAACCACCTCTTATCAGCGCGGAGCGAGAATGGGCGAGCGGCGGCAACGAGTAGTGTACTGTCTGGCTGCTCGAACGAATCGGGTGTCTGAGTATAGTCTATCAGGATGATACTGTGCCGAGACTCACAACTTGTCATCTGTCTCGTTACCGCTACCTTCAGCACGTACAACATGATCAACAAGGAGGAGACCAAGAGGATGAGTTGCGACTCTCGGCGCAGTTTATCCTAACAGACCGTACAAGGCCTTGAGTATACTGAGGCAGTCTGCAAGTGGAGCATCTTCCATCGATGATGTTGTCATTCTTGAGTGATGTACCGTGATCTGCAGATTGTGTCGAATTGATACATTTCACAGGTATGAGAAACACACTCGATCTGGGCTGTATTACGTGCACGTGGTAGGTGGAGCAGTGCGGATATCGCTTGGACATTTGTAGTTGAAAGCATCACGGCTATGTAAAGCCCACAAGAAGTAATCGCCTACCTACGAAGACTTTACAGCCGGATAGGGCATAGTGAACAACTGACGTGGTGTAGTTATAATGAAGTGAAATGGTCCAATGGCGAAAAGATCGGCAGCAGTGTTGTGCGGAATTCTCCGTTTTCCGTTTTACGCTTTCCGTTTCATGGCAATTTCTGACCTTCCGTTCTGCGTTTTACGGGCTTTGGCCCAGAAAACGGAAATTCCCAAAAATTATGGGAGGAGGAGAACACATTCTTCCTTTCTTTCGTAGTAGCGAAATGAGATACGAGCAACCAAATACCCTCCAATTGAACGCTTGTGTAAGTACCTTTCCCTCCAGCGACTTCTCCTAAATATTCTCCTCTCTAAAATAACTCTCCTAAAATAAATATATGTTCTCCATTGCTGGGGTGGTTACCAAAGATTTGAAGAAGCAACTTACTCATGTAAATGTTGAGAAAATGATTTACTCTTGACTTTTAAGTGAACGTCCTGAAAAGGAGCTTGAGAAGCTATGTCTTTGAATTTCCAGCATTTCTTGCATTGCTAGTAACTGTAAGAAGCTAGCTAGGCAGTTGTGAAGAAGTTGAGCAGAACAAATAAGGTGAAGACACCCGCTGGACTTTGGTTCATCACTTCTCTTCTGGCAAATTTTGAAATGTTAACATTGCTACTTACTATTAGAAGTGAATGGAAACAAAGGAAGACAACCTTGCTGCCACCAATTAAAACCTTCTCTGCCTAAATGGGACCAAGTTGTCAGTAACCCTCATGGAAATTTCTACCACTGTAACTCGATCCCTCAGCAATGTTCTGAGACCGGATCATAGATGGAATAGTTGTGAGAACGGGTACGTAAAAGTGAAGGTTGGTGAGAAAAACTGCAGGTGCATAAGGTGAAGCTCGATGGGCGCCAGGCATCGACCGGAGGGGGGGGGGGGGG
>JARK01000126.1:79736-94207 GCA_000688135.1 Ancylostoma ceylanicum | reverse complement strand
ATCCTCGTGCGGGAGTCATTATTTTGTTGGGCGGAACTCCCGAGCGAAGTCTGAGGTCTTCCCCTTTTAAATGTGGAATGATTGCTCCCCTTCCACAGCAAGCTTCGTGCTACTGCTGCGTTAAAATCCTCCCACGAAGGCTGGTTTCTATGACAACAGATATCGAAAGAGAAATATCGCAGGGGAGACAGAAATGCTGCCTTCTATGTCAGGGCACAACAACGGGACGCATATGCAGCTAAACGAGCAGCATTACAGGCAGCTCCTACGGAAATTTTCGTTTGGAAGTTTTCAATCTATTCTTGAGGTGTCGGGGCTGCTTAAGGGATATGGCATGCTTCACAGTGACGCTGTCGCTGCGACCGTTCACCATGAAAATAATGATAACAAAGTATTACACGTTCTCATGTCTTATCACACTATTTGCGTTGGATAACATGTTGGTGTAGGATCAGTTGCACGAGAACTTTTGGTGGTGAACGGTCGCAGCGACAGCGTCGCTGTGAAGCATGCCATATCCCTAACGCTTCCATGAAACTAGAATGTTCCAAGAGCGTCAATACGGCTTTTTAGGAGTTCATAGTTAGGTTATGTGCTGGTAGTGTGGTCGTGTTGCGCAGGCCATGGGGTGACGATGGTCATTGAATTTCGATGATGCCGTTTCCTTTCCACTAAATACAATATTATGGTCAGAGGACCCAAGCGGTGGCAAGCACATAACATTTCGTATTTATTTTTATTTTTATTTTTATTTTCGTATTTATTTTTATTTTTATTTTTTATTTTTTAAATCCTATGTCCTGCCACACTTGGAAAATTGTTGCCAGGTTTGCAATCCCTGGCTGAAGAAACACATAACAAAAATCGAAAAAATGCAAAAAACGTTCACACGCATTCTCTTTTATAAGGTGTTTCCTAGCCCCAACTACCCTCAATCACTTCCATCTTATGCTGAAAGGCTCAACATTTTGGGTCTGCAAACTTTAAAAAGCAGAAGATTGTTCCACGACGTCAATTTTGCTTTCCGAATGTTGCGTTCTGAGGTTAGGCTCAAACCCAGTAAGTATTGGGTTCTCAGGCCGAGTAACGAAAGGACGGGTAGGTTTACTTCCATCACAGAAAATTAAAATCCAACTATGCTTCAAGATTCACTAATTCTTTCTTTCCTAGGGTTTCAAGATGGTTAGAGATGCTTCCTTCTGATTTACTACGCTTAAGGTCTGCTGTTTCTCTATCGAGAGTGCTACGGAGAGTGGATTTCATCAAAGATTTCATGTTGCAAGATACATAGTTATTTAATATGTATTACAATTTATTTCTTTTTACTTTTTTTGCCTTCTTTGTGCCATGTTCCTTATTTTCCATTTGATTTACGGTTTTACTGTTTAGTTAGTTGAGTTTGTCCTCCGTGACAGGTTCCGTTGTGTGCTCTGAGTTTCCATCGTCTCTGGCTTAGAAATTGACGGTTAGTCGTTCAAGGATAACGAAGGTTTGGTGGACCCCCTTCCTTGAGGTCCCCCCTTTCCGTTCGCCCAGGGTCCCTGGTGGATTCGTTCACTAAGGGTTAAATTGACCTCGCAAGCCCTGGTATTTGTCGTCCTTTTATATGCGTTCTGGATAAGGGAAAAGGATCTCGGTAGGGGACTTTTTCACCTGCCATAGAAGGAGAACGGCCTGTTTCCCCGCCATGGACTGAGCCACCATCATTAAAATGAACTTACCAGTCACTACGGAGCCTTCTCCTTGCATCTGTTCGTCAATTCACCCTAATGTTCTTTTCTGTACGGTGCACCATTGAGTGTAATATAAATAAATAAATAAATAAATCTTTGCAGCTTCAGCAGTTTTTTTTAATCTACAGCATCTCTGCAGCTCTTCAGGAGAAATAACTCTTAGATTTCCGAAGCTGTTGGACCGGAGCTCACATATGGAGTAAATAATCACATGCTGACCCAATACAAAGAAGGTGTTCAGTGTTATGTACAGTCGTTCCAAAAAATACTTGCCTCCGGCATCCACCGCCCGTCTGCTAAGCTCCACCGCGCCTCCTATGCATTATGGTACGTGCTGCAACGTGGCTCAGTCGACGCGCAGTTTAGCGTGATCATAATGCATAGGAGGCCGGCGCGGCTCAGCAGACGGGTGGTGTATGCCGGAGGCAAGTATTTTTTGGAACGACTGTATATTGCTTGTGGGATTGCGGAATAATCCTCAAGAATCAGAAAATCGAAAACGGGATCTTTGAGAACTTTCAATTTTGTCATGTCTCCTAACTTCAGACGATAACGCTTGAACGCAGTGCGCGAACGAGCTTGCTTTGCTCAATGAGAAGGTAATCATATCTGGATGTGTATACTACGTTCAAGCAAAGCTACATGGTTCTGATTAAAAAAAAGAGTGCGCCATTTCTTTTGCATCAATCTAATAATATGTACGTATCTTAGCATTGGAATGAGCTATCAGGGCAATACTCGAGAATGTGATGAGGCATAGTGTTTTCCTTCTTGTCTCAAGTCCACTCTTCCGGAAAACGCTTTTGGATAGAATTGCATTAATTCCTCACATTTAGAGCTCAAAATGCAGCACTTTTGGAAACATTTCTGTTCCCCTATACGCTACCCTATTGAATCGAGAGAAAATTTGATTTTATTCTCGATATAATTGCTGTAGCAGTTTGATGCGCAGTTGCTCACCCAAAAGGAGAGCAAGAATTGTCAGCAGAAGAAAAAATCGCGAAGAGAGATTCATGGTGATTGCGAGGATAGAGCATGCAATTCAGTAGCGGATTTTTCCGAGTTGTGCTGCTAACAGGTAACCAGTTACTCATGGGAATTTCTCGAGGCTTGCTTTATTATTGAGGTTCTATTAAATGAAATTTTCGACAGAATCAACAGTTTGTTCTCGCCTCGCATCCAGCCAGTGCGGAGAGTAAAGCGACAGCGCCTAAATAAAAGTGTTAAGGGAAGGACACTCCATCTGAATAATCGCTTCGCTTTTTTCCAAAGTCAGATACAGGAATCTTCTACAAGGTTTAGGAACACCAATGAAACTGAAATTCTATTTTCCAGTTTCAACTAACTATGTGCCAGTGGTAAGCAAGAGGAAGGGAGCCTCCATAAAGTCTAATCCCACGGTTGAACTTGGTTTTGATTGCTCACTTCAATGGTGAGATATGCAAAGAAGTTTGTCGTTTAAAATAGTGAATGTGCTCAATTTGTGACGGTCCTGTACGTATTATACCCAACCAAAAATAAACATGATTACCTGAGAGGAACATAAGTACTGAAGAAGGTGAAAGGAACCTGTCAACAACTATAGCTTTCGCAATGAGTTCTTACTAATACAGGATGCGGAAAAGTGGGTCAAGTTCACGAAAACCTGAATTTTATGCGAGATCAAAGATGAATAAAATACAGTGTGTATCATAAATATACGGGCACCCCAAAAATGGCGATATCTGCGTTCACACACATTCCTGACAAAAGTCACTGCGACCAGTGAATTCGGCGTGCCCGAAAACCCTATATCACCGCCATACAGTTTCAAAAATGGAAAAATTATGTGCAGGCCGTATTCGACCCCATATTGCAGTGTATCATAATTATACGGGCACCCTCAGTAAAAATAAATAAAATCATCCACTCACCCGGAATCTCCTGTCTCGAATTCTCAATAAGTGAACATAAGCACTCCTCAGCTAGGCCTCCAATGTGGCAAGGATCGGAGCCTTCTGAGACAGAACAGGCGCAGATATGGGCTCGTCACGTTGCAACCGTCAGCAACCGCTGGATAACGAAGCATATTAGTCGGGATTCAAGTACCATCGTCGCCCTCATCAAAGATTTCAATGCCCACGGTCAGAGTGGGAGCCCTGGCAGGTAGGAGAAGCCATAACAGTCACATTGTTGTCCACAAACCATGCCATCTTCGAACGACCGTCGTGGATCGCCGCGTTATTCTGCTGGAAAACAAGCAGAATTCCATTGCGCTGGGTTTGGAAGAACAAGAGTTGGACGCAGAACACTCCGCTGTAGTCACATGAGTTTACGCAAGTCAAAATAAAGGTGACGCCGAGTCCTCCATTCGGACAGAAGCCGCTCCACACCATGACTGTGTCACCTCCGAAATACCCCCTGCTGAAGAACTGCGGCTCGTTGCGGAGATCCCTCCAATTTCCATCAGACCATCCAAGTTGAGCTTATTTGAGTCAAAGGACATCACCTGGACACGAATTCCAGTCTTCGTGAGTCTCAGAAAAACTATGCGTACCTTTCACCAGTCTGTCGCCATGTTCTTCCTGGCAAACCGCAGCCGTGCATCCTTGTGGGACCTCGTGAGCCTATGAACATGTCGAAGGAGAAAGCGGACAGTCTTGCCGTTTTATTTTATCCTTCTCTATACCGTCGTTCTAGAGACAGGAGTCGATAATTGGCTCGAACCCCGATGGTGTGCACCATGATGTTCAAAACCATCAGTCCTACTCGACGCTCATCTTATGATGACAACTTCCCTGACCGTGCAGATCTCTTATACAGACCGTAGGAGTCATGGATTTTCACCAAGGCGTCGACTGCACTCGAATTCTGGTCAATATACGTGGCGGTCCTGCGGTTTCTGAAATCTGCAAAGTGACGAGCCCATATCTGCACCTGTTCCGCCTCAGAAGGCTCCGATCCTTTCCACACTGGAGGCCTAACTGAGGAGTACTTATGATCACTTATTGCGAATTTGAGACAGGAGATTCCGGGTGAGTGGATGATTTTATTTATTTTTACTGAGGGTGCCCGTATAATTATGATACACTGCAAGAAGGAGCCGAATACGGGCTACACTTAATTTTTCCATTTTCGAATCTGAATGGCGGTGATGTAGGGTTTTCGGGCACGCCGAATTCACTGGTTGCAGTGGCTTTTGTCAGGAATGTGAGTGAAAGCAGATATCGCCATTTTTGGGGTGCCCGTATATTTATGATACACACTGTATACGGTTGCAGCAAAGTCGATGTCGGATTTTGAGCGTCAACTACGACTGATTACCGTTTAGCTCAAACAAAACATTCTCAGCCAAATTAATAACCGTTTGAATCAGCATGCTTCCTGCACCTTCATACACTTTACTACATCCATCCTTTGGATCTGCTGGAGAAATCTTCCGATGACAGCTCCCATCTGTGCTTTTGGAATACTGTCATCAATTTTACTACTCCTGAGGTTCGCTTCAATATTGATTCTCACGTCTTTAGACCCGGATTTCTGAAGGCAAGATTGAGATTTGCTTACGTTGAGCATTTCTTTCCGCTTCTTCCCCGTAATATTGCTTTCCTTCTAAGCTGTGGTGTCATCAAGATTGAGTCCATGACATATGTAGATTCGGACGATTTTTTGCATTCGATTGCAATTGCATTTTCTCCAACAAAAGCAGAAAAATAAAAAGATTAACTTGTAACCATGAAGAGGAAGAAGTCGTCGAAGCATCCCTGCTCGCGTTTTTAAGAAAACAAAGTTTGCGGTTCGAAGATCCGTCATCGATCTCTCAACAACACAATATATGTACAGGGTGGCCCATAATTATGGTGACAAAAATAAGCCCTCATTTAAAAAGCATTTCAACCTCATTCGAAACGGCGAAAGTGTATTTTTGTTTGCTAATGAACATCGAACAAAAACATATATTGAACTCCAGAATATCTTCGATCTCCTGCAACATCAGCACTAATATGTTCGATAATTTCGCTGACGGTGGCAAGCTAGCAATATCGTCAAACTCCCTCTCAATCGAATGAAGCTTCCTATAGCAGCTTCGTGGAGTAAAACAAAGGATTCACATCTCTATCGAATTTTGATAAGGTCACTGTCTCAAAAATCGAGGAAGCTGAAAGATCCAGTGGATTGGAATCTGGGGTTCTGAGGGTCCATTGCTAAAATCATCGAAAATTTCAGGCAATTTTATGTCTCATGCGAACCGTATGGGACCTTCCACTCCCAATTCAATAAGAATTTGTTTCCCGCTCTTTATGCCTTCCAACTATTATGTAAGCCGATTTTTTGGACGCTCTCAGTCATCTGAAAACGGAGCGTGCCAAAACACCAATGTTTTAAAAATGATCGTTAGATTTGCAGTGGCCGCGAGCCTGAACCTGTGTTTTATGCAAATATTGGAAGTGATAATATAGTGCTAACGAATAAATAAGTATGTGTCCCAGGAAGAAACAGCAACCTAAAATAAATTGAAGAAATAGTAGATGGCAAGGTGTCACCATAATTATGGGCCACCCTGTAATCTATCTACGCAAAGGAGTTAACGGTCTGGATGCGAGGGATCATCCGATATTGGGTATTTTCTCGTTCTCCACCAAATCATTTGACTTACGATTAGTTCGGATGTATTAGTGTGGTAATTAGGAAATATGCATTTTTGTACGAAGCAAAATATTTTCTGGAAACGAAACTACAACACCTCCGTCCAAATATTGTCCAGAATTAGTATCGCTGAACTTTCGACATCTTTCACACATAGAGTGATCGGAATGTCGCAGCACCGTGACGTGAACAACTAGCAACTCACCCAAATTTTGGTTACGTTGAAGCTTTTGGACTTTTTCTCTCTCAAGGAAATTTTTAACGAGGCAAGCAAAAAGTTACTTCAAGGCCCAGTACCTGGGCATGATGCGGTCACAAGCTCGACTACTGAATTCAGATATGAAAAACAGGGCAGTCGATGAACCGATTAGCAGTCACAGTTTCGGTTCAGTTACCCAAGTGCAGGGCTAATTTCGACTGATCGACCGTTACATGGGTTTAGCTAGGGGCGCACCAAAAATTCTCTTAATTCTTCATATGATCTGCGGTAGTGCTCCACTTCCGACTTATGTTCCTTAACGACATAAAACACGGGAATAGAAATTCTGAAATTTTGGTTGATCTCCTTATAAATTCTTCTAAAAATCAAGAATGAAGAAATATCCAAGAAGGGCATATCAAAAATCCGCCATGAGCTGCACTTTCAGGTAGTATTCCATGGTTAACAAAAAATGCCTGGCAATGCGCTCATAAGAAAGTCAAAATTTCAGCGCACATTCTCAATTTACCACCGTATTAGTAAAAATACATCAGTAGTGATTGTTCCTTATATCAAGAGCAAACTGTAGAGGATAATCTTTCTCATGCGTTAAAAGCTGGGCGCCCAAGAGAAGAGGTCATAAGGTCCTTCAGATCAAAATTGCTGTCTCCAGAGATGGTATGATTTTCGTACCCTCTCAGCAAAAACGCGGTCCCCACGGAGTAGATCTTTCAAAACGCATGAATCAATCGATTCTGGTCATCCTCCTATATAATATTTCAGAATCGATTTTGATCACTTGAAAGGTGTCAGAGAATTCGTTCCTGTCGACATAGAGGGTCATATTTCATGGGTATGAAAGCGAGGTGCATACATATAGGGAGAAATAAAGTGCGCAGTTGCAGTCACGGTAAAGAGAGAGAAAGAAACAACAAATCGGTGCTTAATATTGTGTCAAATGAAGTTTGAGTCACAGTAAGAAACGGCATGCGATAACTGCACGATCCTACTCACCAGCCCAATAATTGAAACAGCAAAGGACTCTCCCGTTGCCGCGTCTGAGAAAAATCAAACACCAAAGTTAGAGGTTTTTTTTTGAAAGGCAAGCAAAGATGGCGACTAATCACGCGCTGCCTCCTTCCTTAATTGCCATGATTTCGCGCTCGGCAACGAAACCGATCGAAAGCTGTGTGCTGCGGGGACTCAAGCGCGACTGGATGTGGCATCGATTCTTGTCACTGACACTTTTGCCAGCCTTCAGCGATGAGACTAAGAAGATGCAAGTTAATATTGCATGTCGACCTGGGACAACAAATAACTCATCAGTTTTTGAAAACATAGCGAAACTGGAATATAGTGTCAATCAGAATCTACGATATAAACGAAAATAGATTAGAAAAAAGCGGAAAACTACGACAGAACACTAGACGAAAAACAAGCATGCAGCATAGGACATCATAGGAAAACCTGGAAAGGTAGGCCATAAATAGATCAATGCGATCGCATAAATCTGAAGAAGGAGAAGCTACTACATAGGTAGAATGTTCAGGTAGCATCATGTCATAGGTAGATGAAGTCTTTTCAGAAAAAGGAACTAACGGAAAATCCTTCTGCATTTGGCATGCCTACCTCAACATTCAGCTTATTGTGGTGTATGAAGAAACTGATTAATACAAAGCCATGAAGACCATTCTTGCACTTCCTATTCCATGGTATGCTGGGGACCTCTCAACCCCCAACTTCCCGTTACCGGTTTTTTTTTCAGCTCTTTCATTCTTGACGATACCATCCGCAGCAGAGTTCAAAAAATCTCGTTATAAGCCGCAAAACATTATGGAAATATTCAACAAGAGTGCAGATAAGAGAAGATATTGGTAACGACTTAACATTGAACTTTGCTAGTAACTTACCATACAAATGTATCTGATTGGTGAGCCGTCCATGTTGCGTGTCCAACTCACATGTATACTCGCCAGCATCACCGATTGTGGGGGATGCAAATGTCAGGGTGGCGTTCTTCTTCGTGGGGTTCACAAACGCCTCAAACCGCTTCTTGTCTCGTTTACGGACGAACCACGCCTTCCGAATTGCAATCTACAAACGAGCACATTGGAACAGATGGTGTTAGGTAGTTCTCGATCGATTTCTCGAGCGGTTAATTTTCGTACAGCTGCGCTCTCACGGTTAAACGAGGCTCGGCAGCTGTGTGGGGCGAGAAGTGTGATGGCTCAATACTATTCGGTATAAGAAATGGAACGCCTTCTTCAAAAGATTTTGTGTGGCCAAAGGAAAATCCGCCTTTCAAAGGCAATTCTTTGGAGTCACTAGCCATCACGGAAATGTTTCATGCAATAGATCCTGGATTTCCCTTCAACATTCCCTTCAGCATTACTAGCCTGGGATTCGAATCGTTCTATATTATTAGTTTGAAGATTTATGAGCTTGGCACTGTTAAGATCAAACTTCATGAGCAGCATTTATGAAATTCCTTAATGAACCTGTAAAAAATGAGGCTCTGATAGGATAGTGCAAGAACTAGCTTCGTTTTTTTCTGCTAGTTCATGTTATGCCGAATTTTTCACGTTTTTCTATCCTTATTTCGATAACAAAATAAGGATTTGGTTAGAATGAGGATTTCCGTCCGAATCGAGAACCTCTGCTTTCAACGCATTTTTTCAAAAAGAAGAATCTGCTTTGACCCCATACGATCAAAAGCTAGGACCAGCGTAATCGATAAGTTGGCAAAACCGTTTTCAGTGTTCTTCTGCTCGAGACGGTGTTTTATGGCGCTGTTCAGAGCATGAAAAAAATTTTTTTAAAGAGAGCTTAGTGAGAATGAGGTGGATGAGGAGGTGGGACCATGAAATCCGAGTAGTTCTTGTAGTACAAAGTCGCTAACTGTGATTTATGGATCCAACCTCCTTGACGTACAATGAAGCAAAATTTGGATCCATTGTAGAGATGCTGATTACGTTCAACGCATTCAACGCCTCTATGACGAATTCAAATTTTGCTTCACGGTATGTCCAGGGGATTCATTATTGTGAAAAGTTGCAGCGATCGCTTTCTTACAAAGAGTTAAGAGAAACAATTCTGGGGAAGGTTTCGAAACATTCCTCTCCTGAAAGTGTCGTCTCTGGTTCACGTGCATATGCACTTGCCAATCGTGCCAAAAAGAACACAGATCTACAAAAATATTAATTTCCTTCATCCTGAATGTTCCATTTTTCTTTGGAAGGGCTCTCATAATGGCGAGAATAACAACATGGAAGTCCTGACGTATTTGTGGCTCTCAAGAAAGTCTCGAGAATGTTCCTATTTGAACGGCCCGACATGAACAACTAATCACTGCTTGGGCTTCTCTTTTGACCCACCTGCAAGTTATCCGGTGCACACCACAGGGTCACCTCCTCAGAGGCGTGAAGTGGATGTGTTGCAGAAGTCCTTGCTGTTTGCACATGTAATACAGCAGAAGGACCACGGGCTGTGAGTCCGAAGACGAATGGCCGTGTTGATAGCCCTACGAACACAGCAACCAGCAGCCGTGACAGCCACATTCGAAACGACGCTCTGACAAGGGGCGTGGCCCGAGCAGACAGCCGCTAGGCCGTGGCGGCTCGTTTCCCTTTCGCAGTCTGGTTGTCACTCCCACCACTGTCGACAACTAAGACGGTGTGCAGAATTATGGGAAAGACTTTTGGGAGGATGCCTCTTAACAAAATGGAGGAAATCTGGTCGAGTCGATAAGTGGGCGGAGCTTGTAGTGCCGAACAAAGAGGGGGTTGTGACAACAATGGAGGCAATTACCCGCTGCAGCGTTACATTGTGCCACTGCAGGCAGGGCACCACCTCTGGAAGCGTTTTCAAGATTAGTACATAAGTATAATTTGCGTGAGCTGGCCAGAAAAATGCTCTATGTGAAAAATCTCCAGACCATCGCGAGTAATATTTTTGAATGGCCTTTCGCAGAGAGTTTCTGAGACTACTCAAGACAGTGGGGAATGACAGGTGCTTCATCACGAATGGACTGTAGTTAGTGTGTAGGCTTAGATGAGATACGTTCTCCAACAACGACTACTGTCTGCCGCGCGCCACTAGTCCTCTCGGTGTTTGTGTCTTCAAGCACTAACCAATTCCTGTATGTACAGTCCCCACCCATCCTTCTCGTCCATGCCCGAGCCTCTCATGCCCAGCGCAGCTCAATTGGAAAACCTATCTCATGCAATCATCATGTGGCTTTTAGCGTGGAAACACACGTTCGTTACATAAATGAGACGCATTTTGCCGCATTCCGGGGGAGGGGTTGAGGTGCTGAACACGAATATCGTATTATACGGTCGAACGTTGAAGAAAATGGCAGTTTCAAGAAGAAAACAAAGATGACATAAAAATAATGGCACTATTCCACATTAGGGACCTCGACCTCGTTTTCTCCTTGAGACTGGCATTTTCTTTGAAATTCCAACCGCATACCGGCCGTATCCCTACAAAAATAGAGTCATTGTATAGAATGGATATGATATCCGTGATCAGCACTCCGAGTAACCCCCTTAGACAAAATTTGGGAAGATTCTGCGAGGTACAGTATCTACAGCATACGTACCGTAGCCCTACAAAGATGGGATTACGGTACAAAATAAATACTATATTCGTATTCAGCGCGTCAATTACCCCCCCCCCCTACGGAAAGTTCCACCAAAAAAATCTTTTTTGAAGATTTTGGGGCCCCTAATGTGGAAGAGTGCCGCAAAACAAAAATGAAAAAAAAAACTCAACTTTAACTTCGTACTGTTCCCTTATGAGAATGACGAACAGAGAGCATAGGACTTCCTACAGTACGTTTTTGCAAGGTCTATGCATGTTTTCGCAGTGTTAGCTTTCGTGTACAATCGAGGAAATTCGAATCAAACTGGCCATTATCATGATTGATCGAGAGTCCGCTGCTTTATCCACTCAGCCATCTGTGCTGCCGATCTGTTTCACTCCGCTGATGCATTTATTTATTATCATCTACTGCCAGCAATCAACTGTCCCAATCCAGACAATTGTGCCGTCGAAGAGCAGGTTGAACCCCCATCGCCCGCCCACATTTTGGGTTGGTGGAGCAAATCTCGACGTTCTGCAAGAGCAGAACGTTCTGCTTACGCTCTCCGACGTGCTGCAGTCCGCCGGATCTTTCTGACGTGTTGCCATCCGCCGGAATTTTATAAAGGATATGGCATGCTTCATAGCGACGCTGTCGCTGCGACCGTTCACCGCCAAAAGTTCTCGTGCAACTGATCCTACACCAACATGCTATCCAACGCAAATAGTGTGATAAAACATGAAAACGTGTAACACTTTGTTATCAAACTTTTGGTGGTGAACGGTCGCAGCGACAGCGTCGCTGTGAAGCATGCCATATCCCTAACACATTCTAATCAACGACCTAACACTCATTTTCCATTTCCACCCAACTTCTCTGGTGCGGTGGTGAGTTTTTACGAGTTCTCAGTTGGGGGTAAGGGCAAAGTGATAATGGTGCGCCGGCACACAAAGTGAGAAGAGACGGGTCCACCGCAGTGATAAAAGTGCGCCGGTGCCCAAATTGGTGGAGACGCCGCTGTATGGACACCATCCAAACCGTTTCAAGAGTCATAGAGGTTAGCTGGGAATATCGCCTGCCCCTCGTCCTTACCTTTGTTGACTAGGAAAAGGCGTTCGACAGCGCAGAAACAAATGCGATATTGTCCGCATTAGTCGACGAAGGAGTGGACGCGTTTTATGTCAGAATATTAGTCGACTGGTATCTTGGATGCTCCCCGACGATGCAGCTATTCCAGCGCCCCTTAACGATTCCAATTGCGAAGGAAGTACGACAGGGCGACACTGTACCGCCGAAATTGTTTACCGGTACATGGCAGTGGGCAGCGAAGTCACTTGACTGGGAGGAAAAAGGCACTCGGATTGAGGTTCCTCGCAAACTTTCGCTTTGCAGACTACATCATCTTTTTCTCGAAAAATACCAAAGAAGCGGGGGTGATGATAAATGAACTAAATGAAGTAAGGAAAAGGATAGGATTGCGAATGAAAAGGACAAAGACCCAGTTCATGAAGAATATGTACTGCGAAGGAGAACGAATAGAATTGGAAGAATCTCATATAACGGCGACGTCGTCCTATGTGTACCTTGGACGCTCGATGAATATGGAGAATAATCTGAAAGAGCAACTAGATAGAAGAAGAAGAGCAGTGTGGGCCGCATTTGGGCTTCTCTGGGGAGCCACATATCAGTTGGCGGATCTTGACCTCCGTGCTCACCTTTTCGACTTTTCAGTTGTTCCAGCGCTGTGCTACGCTGCGGAGACGTGGGCGGACACTGTGGCCATGTCAAAAACGCTCCGCACAATTCATAGAGGTTTTGAGCCTTCTCTTCTAAGGTGCAGCCGGCGCACCCAACATCAAGCCAGGCTTCGCAGTTCCGACCTACGGCAAATATTTCGTCTTCGTGATCCAGAGGAATATGTTTCGAAGGCAAAATATCGATGGGTTGGTCATAGTATGAGAAGGGAAGACGATAGCTGGACCAAAAGAACTGGAGTGGATTCCAAGAGATATGAAACGACCACGAGGGGACCACCAATGAGATGGGCGGATATGTTCACTGCACGGATGAATTAGCTGTACGCTCATCTGGAAACGAATCAGACCTCTCGTCAACGTCGTCCACGACACTGCTGGATGACGATAGCAAGAGAAAGAATTGAACGGAAGTCATGCTGGGGTCCGCACAACAAGTGACGAGGGTCCATCTAAGTGTCTAAATATCTAAGTAAGTGAGTAAAGAAAAGACAAATACGTCCTCAAACGTGACATTTCTGTTCCGTTCACCGGGCATAGAGCTCTTGAGTGTTGTTTTCTGAGATATAGTCTGCACCCCCAACCCAACACCGCTGCTTTGGACGTGGTGGGTAAACGCAGGGGCACGGTGGGGGACGTCTGACTGTTGTTCTCGACGTGAGGGGTAACGGCGAGGACACGTGGGGGAACGTCAGCCATTATGAGGGGTAGGTGTCCGGCGATTGGAGGTTCACCCCCGGGTACAACTGAGGGTGAACCCCTTTTCTACCTACAGTCGACCCCCACGAATGCCTGAGAACTGAGCCAGCCGGAAAGCCACTTTGGTCGACCGACCCACCGGCGGCGGACCGTGGCCTGCCCCAAAATACTGCGCAAAAATACCTGCGTTTCTGCGTTAAAGACAGCACCCGCGGAAATTTTCGACTCGGAGCTGATGTGCGTATGGTGAAGTACAGATTCAGCACATCATAAATGTGAAATGAACACAAACAATGATGGCTCACCTGCGGAGAAAGTCGAAGTGTCGTCGTGAACCCGCCTGCCCGTGTTCACGCCGGTCCTTTTCCCCGGCTCGACGCGTCAGCTAGAGCCATTGCGGCGCATGGCCTAGAGACGTATCTACTATCTATTAATTGGCAATTCATGTGTGTGTGTGAGTCTGTACACAAGAACCAGCCATTAAAAACGGAAAATACCTACACCATCGTGTTCAGCGCGTCGAGTTATGTACGAAAAGGTTGCAAATTTAAATTTTTACCTTGATTTACAGGTGTTTTAGGCCACTTTTGTCATGTTCAAACATGTTAAGGACCGACTGTTGTGTTTACCACAGTTGGAATGAATGAGATAAGCCCAGACAGTATAAAAGGGAAGAGATGGATGGGATGTCTTTACATCGCAGAGAAGGAGCCAGGAGGTCGAGGAAGGCCACGGATGAGGGGTGAGCAAGCACTGCCGTGGTAGGACTGCGCCGGGGTCTGAGAGTGGAGATAACGCTATGCAAAGGGTCCACTTCTGTGGCAACGGTGCGACGGTTTCTGAAAGCCGAGGAAAGCCTGGAGACGGGTCCAACG